>CM076571.1:17861707-17990607 GCA_034641835.2 Pinus albicaulis
GGGCCCTCTGCTACCAATTCAGTGAACTCCCTAGCTCCTTGAAGATGTGATCAAAGCAGCATCAAAGAACTTCTTTATTGATAAACTCACATATCTACATCCCATTCCATCTCAAGCATTGTTACAAAACACTCTATAATCCCTTCTCTTCTTCTCTTATTTTTTCACCCCTATGATAGGAGAAAGCTTCCCCTATTTACACAAAAATATGAGAAGTTATCTCATTAACGAGAGTCCATGAATCTCTCCCTCTATCTCTAGAGTTATAATCAAAATAGGAAATGATAAGACACATGTCTTTTTAGAGTTTCAATACAAAATAGGAAATGAGACACATATCTTCTTAGAGTTTTAATACAAAAAGGAAATGAAACACATATCCTCATGATCCCATGATCTTCTCTACTCAAATTCAAATTTGGTTTTGGTAGGCCACATAAAGATCTTTTAGAAGCTTCCTTTTGACCTACACATGGCAACAATCTCATCTCACTTGTTAGGTATAAGAATATGCACATTATTTTCTAATTTTTAACCACAAATTCACTTAAAAACGCTAAGAATTAATTAAGTTAGGAAAAACATAAATGTAACCCAATAGTGGTAATGGGAAGGTAAATGTAATGAAATGGAGGTGGAGTGAAGGTGGTAATATGGAAATACAAGTGAAAATGTAATGGAAGTGAATGACAATTTCAAGGCCCAACATACTCCCCAACTGAAACTATTGCATGTCCTCATGCAATCTATTAAATTAATTCCTTTTATCCTTGAGCTTCGACTTAACTTTGCGTGATATCATTTGATAACTTCATATTTCTGCAAAGTGTTTTACTTGAATTGCAACATGGTTGGTTCTTGTGTTACAACCATATTTTGTTGTTGCATTCAATTTTGACCTTTGATCTTTGCATAATGATAATTTGATTTTTATTGCAAAGTATATCTTTATTGGATTGCATCATGGTTGGTTCTTATGTGACAACTATGATTGTGTTTGTATCCAATCATATTTTGAGTACTTTTGAAAAGCCATTGTATGCTCATAATAATAATGTAATAGTTAATATCTTTTGGAAGTATGTGGGTTTCTGAATGTGATATGAATGTGGCAAATTATGAATATGAATATATCCCCCCCCCCCCAAATAATGGTATTAGCAATTTTATGAAATGAAAAAGAGATGTTTTTTCCAAAAATTATCATTCTAGCTTTTCAAGGAATTCTATGGTAAAAAGTTAGAAAATGACGTACCTTAACTTACCATTTGGAAATGGATGAGTTGCATGTGTGTACTAAAGAGTGTGGTTGTTGATGTTGTTGGACTATGTAAACAAATTAATTTGATCTGCTTCTTTGTTCTCTTTGTGCTGATGACAAGATTGTGATCTTTATTGTTGCTAATACAAATTGATTCTTGCTGCAAACTGCTGAAATGATGTAGTCTTCAATCATTACAAAATCCGATGGTACAATTCTAGTCATGTGAATAAATGTGTTGATGTCGAGCATGAAGAGAAGTCATTGGATTACCGACCATTGATGAATGTCGTTAACCAATGTGAGGCAAACTCACCATTAATGTCAATGAGTGCCAAGGTACCTAAGTACATCTTGCAAAGTGCGAATAAATGGGTTGATGTCGAGCCACTTGCAAGATCTGACGATCAAGGGACATTGATGTATTCCCATGATTTTCAGCGAGAGAACTTGTCATTAATGCATACAAGCCTCAAGGTACTATTAAGGACTCTAGTCTTGGACCTAGATAATGTTCTGATGTCGACAGGCCAAGACTTGTTAGAAGGAAGGCCTTAAGAAATCCTCCATCATCTAACGCGAGCATGAAAGAATAATTTTTTTTTAAAAAGGACTATGGATGAAATTTTTTGCAGTGAATCAAATTTTATTTGACAAAATGAAAATGGAAATGAAATGAATCAGCTTTGTAGAGGAGCTGAATGGTTTTATTGCTAGGCTAGTGAAAGCAGGGCAGGAAAATATAATGACTGGGGGAAAAAAATGAGCAGTGAGGGAAAATGACATGAGGATTTTATTGAATGACTAAGTAGAAATGCAATAGCGAATGTAAAGAGAAATGAGAATGGAAGATGCAAATGGAAAATGACAATGAGCAATAGCATGTTAATGAGCTTATTGCTTTTATTTGTGGAGTAGACAAAAGGTAATGAACAACTAACTTTTGCTAGGAAAAATAACTATGGCTTGCTTTGAAGTTCTTGGTTGGATTTACAATTCAAAAAGGGAGGAAAAGTAATGGTCTTGATGGATATGAACATGGACTTGTTATTATGTTTCTCATGAAATTGGTCCTTTGAAAACCAATTGTGCACTCAATTAGTTTCCTTCAATAATCATTCGATCATCCCAAACCTGCAAAACAGCTTGACATAAAGAACATAAGTGTGTTAAAAAAGAAATAGCCAATTCATTTTTTATTCTTACACAAAAATTAAATGTCAAATGAAATAGATTAAGGTAAACCAAAAAGTTCTATATTCGGTCCAATTCATGATATCGATAACAATCCATTTTTAAAGAATACCCATGAAAAATAAATCAACTCCCTGTTGTTAGATGACTTCATGCACTGGGCTCAGTAAAAGGATTGGCATCACAAAGATTCATTGTGTCCTGCAAGTTAAAACTTCATAGAAAAATACACATTAACAATATTAATGCCAAATGTTCAGAAATCATCTAAATAATCTTCTAATTGTCCTGCAAACCATTATTAAGAAGATTTTTTTTTTTTTTTTGAATGATTTAATTTTAAATTTTTTTCTTTATTAAAAAAAATTATATATATATATATATATATATATATATATATATATATATATATATATATAATTTTTTTTTTAATGAAATAAACCATGGATGAAATAATAGTCTTTATTAATATTTTTGAAACAAAGTCATGCCAATGTCTCTTTCATGCAAAAAATAAAAAGCTTGAAATTTCTAAAATCAAGTTCCTAACTATGAAGGAGATGGAGGCAGAATCCTTCTCAATTTATACAACTTGCATTTGATAGACATGTGATAATGCCTTTGCCTCAAATAATCCATTTGTCACTCATAATGTGCCACCACAGATGAATTCTGCCACATTTTCCTTCAGATAAGGAAATAAGATCCTTGATTATTTCTCAAAATTGAATTTTATAAAACCGTGACTGTTTACATAAAAAAAATGTTTTTCTCTCACGCACACTACAAATTAGTGCTTTGAAGAACCCTGCATTTCTCCCAAATGGCTGCGAATTTCAGAAAGTTTGTATTAAATTACCTAATTCACCCCGTTCCCGAAAAAACCCATGTTTTATTTTTTTCTAATTCGCCTCGGTTTTCTCAGAAAATGTGTTTTAAAATCGGGTATTTTTAACAATTACGCATTTCATTTTCTCGCAATTACTTCTGCAATAAAATTGATGTGGTTTGATTTGTTTTTATTTGCAGGTTTTGAAGTGTAATGGCTTGTCTCTCAAAAAGAATTTCAGATCAATCTCTCTCATTTCAATTACCTGCAATAGAATCTGCAATCTTCTCTTCATTAGCAGTCTGAAATCTTCTCTTCATCAGCAATTTCTTCATGCGATACACTTTCACTGTCTGTTCCTTCAATTGAATTTGTAATCTTCTCTTCATCAGCAATTTGCAATCTTCTCCTCATCAACAGTTTCTTCATGCGATATACCTTCATTGTTTGCAAATTTAAAAAATGATTTCTAATAACTGTTGTTTGAGGAAAAACGAATATGGAAAAGAGAAGGTTCCATTTTTTTATTTATTGCAGTGCATGGGTCTTTGTGTGGATTCAAAACCTGCATATATGCATAAGGCCAAGCCAAAGGCTGGCCTCAAGCATATGTGTGGGTCTTATTTCCATGAGCCAAAATCTTTTTATTTTTATTTTTAATGTTCTAATTTTTTTTAATTGATTTGTTAATAAAATTATATTTATTATATTTTCAAAAATTTAAATATATATATATATATATATTTCATTAAATGAAACAATTTACTGAAATTGAAATTTTTCATAATTTTTTTTAAGTTTATTGTACAATTTAAATGAAATGATGAAAACATAATTTATTATTATTATTATTTAACATAAAAAAAATCTCTTTTTTCTGATCCTCTAGATCACATAAAGTGCAGGAGGAGAGCATATTCGAGAAATTATTAATTTTTTTTAGATGTAAGAAATAAGGCTATCTAGTTACACTTTTTTTTAGTGTCCTAAATTGTTAACATAAATTATCGACCAGGGCTAGTAAACTGATGAAGTGTAATGCACTGTATGTGCCTAAGTGTCCCTTTTTCTTACTTCGTTGTTTTAGTGTTTTGTTGATGTTTTGAGAATTTTTATATTTTGATCCTTAGCATTCGATTCTAAAATAGAAAGATGAGATTAAATCTATTTAAAAAGGAAGGAAAAGGAAATGTTGTCAAATGAATTAAAGCAGAGTTCTATTTGTCTATTTTCTAATTAAGAAATGATGAAAACTAGAAATCCTAATCCATGGATATTGCAGCTTAATTGAAGATTCAAGAAATGAAAATAACTCAAACATTAAAACTGAATCTTATTCATTCAATTAAAGTTTATTGGAAAAGATTTTGAAAGAGATTAATTGTAGTGTAATGAGGATCTCCTATGACATAAAATAAAATGTTGAAACAGTCAATAACTCAAAAACATTACAACTGAATCTTATTCATTCAATTAAGGTTTATTGGAAGATCTTTTGAAAGAGATTAATTGTAGTGTAATGAGGATCTCCTATGACATAAAATAAAATGTTGGAAAATCACTGTATCTATAAGTTACTAACCATTTTCATTTAAGATTTAAATGGTCTTTACTTGGTCGAGCACATTAACTGTTAACTATGAAAGACAATAAATGAAACCTAGGCAATCACTGTTCTTCTAAGTCACTTATCTATTATTCAATAGCTTTTACTTAGTTTGATCCAACAATTGAAAATTATGAAAGCAATAATTTGAGCTAAAAGTAAAGAGAAATACTAAACAGAAACTGAAATAAACTTAGCTAGAAAACACGTGAAACCTCCTTAGCAGCAGGGGCCCTCTGCTACCAATTCAGTGAACTCCTTAGCTCCTTGAAGATGTGATCAAAACAACATCAAAGAACTTCTTTATTGATAAACTCACAAATCTACATCCCATTCCATCTCAAGCCTTGTTACAAAACACTCTATAATCCCTTCTCTTCTTCTCCTATTTTTTTTACCCCTGTGATAGGAGAAAGCTTCCCCTATTTATACAAAAATATGAGAAGTTATCTCATTAATGAGAGTCCATGAATCTCTCCCTCTATCTCTAGAGTTATAATCAAAATAGGAAATGATAATACACATGTCTTTTTATAGTTTCAATACAAAATAGGAAATGAGACACATATCTTCTTAGAGTTTTCATACAAAAAGGAAATGAAACACATATCCTCATGATCCCATGATCTTCTCCACTCAAATTCGAATTTGGTTTTGGTAGGCCACATAAAGGTCTTTTAGAAGCTTCCTTTTGACCTACACATGGCAACAATCTCATCCCACTTGTTGGGTATAAGCATATGCACATTATTTTCTAATTTTTAACCACAAATTCACTTAAAAATGCTAATAATTAATAAATTTTGGAAAAACATAAATGTAACCCAATAGTGGTAATGGTAAGGTAAATGTAATGAAATGGAGGTGGAGTGAAGGTGGTAATATGGAAATATAAGTCAAAATGTAATGGAAGTGAATGACAATTTTAGGGCCCAACACATAGAGTGGAGTTATTAGACCCAAAACCCATGAATGGGTTGGTTTCCAGTAGCAATTTTCCCTGTGGCGTTGGTAGTACAAGCTGCTTGGGAAGCCATGTGGGGGTGCCACATGGATTCCACATGGAAAGGGAAAGGATGATGTGGCGTTCAACTTTGGATTTCCATAATTTTCGATCTCGAGGTTGGATTGAGATGAAGTTTTATATCATCGGAATCGTCTCGACGAGATGAACAAAACGATGATGTCTAACTAATGTTTCAATTTAGATGAAAATATTGAAATTTTTAGACCCCATTTCCATAACGACACTTTGGATCTTGGGTCAGCACAGGTACACCTCCTCTTAACCTATGTTATGATGAGGATTAGGAGGGGGGATGTTAGAGAATTATATTAGAGCATCCATGTTCAATACTTGGATTCGATGGGATCTACTAGAGGAGAAATGAGATTATAGTGTTTGTGACCCTATTCGAGAGTCAAGTGGTGATATAATTGCTTGTTTTAGGTGTTGTTTATAGTAATATGATCATGGCTTTCATGTTGATTGTTTGCTTACGCAAGTGAATGTTGGGTGTAGCATTACAAAGGAATGGTTATGTGCTAACTTGGGATTCCATGCAGGTCCTATGAAGCATTTTGTAAATATGAAAATTAAATGGATGACAGGTGTTAATGTGACATATGGTCTGTTGGGGTTCCCATATTTTGGCCAGATTGGCAAGACCAAAATATGAGACAACATCAGAACCACTTTCAGACCTCAGGATCTAGCCCTCTTGGGTCTAGAGAGGGATCTCTCTATATGAGCAAATTTTTTTGTCTTTGAAGCTCAAAGTTAAGATATTAGGCTAGTTATAAAGCTTGGGTTTTTTTGTTTGATTGGTTTGGTTTGGTTGTTGGGAATCAAGAAAGAAGGGTCTAAAATGAGACAAGGCTGAGCAAAGAGGATTTTAGGCAAAGGAGAGATATCTCAGGGAACATTCAAGACCATTGGGAAATGGAGTCAGGAAAGGGTTTACTTGCTATTCAATATGCAGGCTTTTAGTTGGGCTAGTCATCTAAAGCATTTGGATCTTAAAGATGATAGTGTAGCTTGAAAGGGTAAGAGGGAATGGTGAAAGCAAGGAAACCTCCAAGGTGACCTTTAGAGATTAGATCCAGGGACAGGGCATGACATTGAACACCTGTGATCTAGAATCCAAAGGCTAACTCTTTGGACAAGGAGAACATTAAAGATTTAGAACACAAAGTTAAAGACCTAAGATCAGAGAGAGACTTTGAACTCTCAATGCTTCGGCCTCCAGCTTAAGGGAACTTGGAAAAATTCAATTGACTGAAAAGGATCCTAGTGAGATAGATACCAAATTATAGACCTCCCAGTGTTCCCAATTCATTCAATTAAATCCTAACAAGAACATCTACGAACAAATTGGTTAATTCATACATCAGCTAGCAGGAAATGACATCCACTACACTGGTTAAATTAACTGAAATCAACCCTTAGATAACACATTTAGTAGAAAACATTAAAGGCAGGGAGAGCAGAAACATAGGGTACCTAACAAGGGTAAATCCTATGCCAGATTTCTAATGCATGCCCAGAAGAAATGAAATGTAGTATACTGCTAAATAAAACAAACACAAAGATAGAAAAACATCACCGCTGCTTTAGATCAGGATCCAAAGAAATGTGCTTGTCATATTAAAGAGCAACACCAGTCAAGTACAACATTGCCAACAGCTTGGTATTCAGTCTGAAAACATCTTCCTCAGCCTATCTTACAACTTTACACAGGGAACATGTCTCAGAAGAAACAACTTGCAATTCACAGATAGCCGATCGACAACCTTACAATGAGTTTCTTCATGAAATTTATAGCTCAAGTGGAGCAGAGAAGGTAGATGGAAAACTAAATGCAGCATTAAAACTCAGAAGAGGAAGAGAGCCGAGACCTCGTTCTATTTTGAATTCTAAGCATTTATCTCTGGTACTCCTTGGATGTAAGAGTGATCTTCGTCAGGCCACAAATTTACTCCAGGTATGTCTTTGATGTACTTGCTGTAGTACTCTGGTGAATTTAAAAAGGTAGAATAATGATGTTAGGGTCCGCCATACCATGTAACAAATGTTTCTGGCGTAGGACTGTTGTCAGGGCTGGAATTTCCTCAGGAACACGGTATAGAATGAAAACAGCATGGGCACTTCGTCCTTTCACTCGTAGGAGCATTCTGCTGATGGTGACATTGATATATATCATTTTCTGTGCGCTGGACCTTCTGTGTGATCTGAGATGTCTTCGGTTTGGTACTTTGCCTTCAAATCATTGGATTAAGGCTCAGGATCTGCAATTACAGGCCCTAAACACTCTGTTTTCCCACTGATACTCTTTGTCGCTTCCACATTTGCCTATGACTGCAAAATCTGTACTTTAATGGCTCCGGACAGGTTTTACAGAGTTTAACTCTGTTCTTTGATGAAATCCTTCCCCCAGAGTCCTTTCCGAACATTTCCTTGTGATATTAGCCTCGGATAATGGAATCCTCTGCGCCTAGTGTCACTGAAACAGTGACTGTAAACAGTGGATACTTTCACCACCTGAAACCCTGCAAAACACGAAAACACGTTAAGAAAATCCATGCATGGGGTGGGAGGCTATGGATGACTGCGGAAATGGCGACATGGCACGGTCGACGATGATGCATGCAGAGGATACTATGGAGGAAAGCCATGGAACAATGGAAAATGCATTGGAAGACGTCGAGATAGGAATTTTAATGTAAAACATTAAAATCTTGACCTTGGAATGAAATATATAGGAAACGGACGAAGACGCGACGAAAACACGTGAAATGGATGACATGGCGGGACCGGGTCAATGGCGGACGTGAATTAAATCTGGACCATCCGATCTTAGGAGGATATCAACGGCTGAAAATGCGTCGGGGGCGATGGACAGTGGGCCAGGGGTCGCGTTTTCCTTGGTTAACTCGCGAGCAACTTCGTAGCACGATCACCGTTGGATGGATGGTTGTTGATCGGACGGTGTACGTGCATATCGCGCCGGGTCTTCAACCGAAATTTAATGCGCAATGGGGGGGCGGTTTTTGAACATCGCGCGGGACACGTGGCCTGCGGTGAATGGCATCGCACCGAAACGAGAAATACCGCCGAGCCTCCAATGGCGGTGCGATAGAAACCAGCGGTTTTTTGCACAGGGCGTGGCGCAGGGACCACCGGGGAGGGTGAAATATTGACCGTTGATTTTCGGATTGAACGAACGGTGGATATGCGATCGGAGCGGCGAATGGGGTGGGCCACGGGCGTGATGCTGATCTATGAAGACTGTCGGATCTGTATAGATCGACGGTGGGTACTGCGGCCGATAGACAATCGACCAAGCGCTTTTCGGGCTAGCGCCTGGTTCTAGCGTTGGGTCACGTGGAGAAAAGGCTGAGGGGGCTAGGGCCGAAAGGGGCTAAGCCCACTTATATGCAAAATATGGTTTTTGACCCATTTTTAGTGCATTTTAAGGCCAATAAAGGGTAACGATAGAGGAAAAGAGGGGAATTAAACCAAACAAGGGGTGGGTGTAGGATTTAAAGGGGATTTTTGGGGTGATTTAGAAGGACTAAGGGAGGGATTTTGGGGTGAAAAGGAGGCTTTGAAAAAGGGGAAAAGGGATGAAAAGAAGAATTCTGCAGGGGTACAAGGGGCAAAAGAAGGCCTTTAGGATCACAATTTATCATCATTAGTGAGACTTATTGACTCAAGAACAGCAGAGGGAAATAATCAAAGGGTAGAGAGCATGAAGAGCCTTCAAGGATGATGTGTTTTCAAGAGAAATGCATTCCTTGAAGGCTCATAAAACAAATTAGCCCCTTGCTTTCTTTTCAAGAAATTTATAGGGGGCTAACATGGTCTTCTAACTGATTCCCTTAAGATTGCAAATGTAATGGTTGTTGGCCTAGGAAAAGAAGGTTTTCTGCAAAAATGCTAAAGGCTAAGCTTTAAAATTTTCATAATAATAGTCACGGTAAAGAGATTGGTAGTCAATTGATGATTGTAATTAATGATGATGGTTGGTAAGAGACTGATCTCCAAACTTGTTTAGGCATGATTATAAATGGACTAATATGCCTATGTGCATGAAATTTTTTAAATTTTGGAAATATTTTTTTGAAATATAAGTATCTCTGTTTATGTCTTGGATTTTGAGTCATCTGCCTAATGAATAACTGAGATATATGTGTACTTGTAGGACATTTTGCTTGGCTTATAATGGAAATATAACAACTGGTATAATTACTATATTCATTAAAACACTGAAAACTGAGTATATTTGGAAACATATCAAGATCCAGTAGCAATAAAAGATGCATATAGTGTGGCATGGTGCAACATACATGAATGGTTGGAAATTATCTGAGTTGTTATTCATGAACCATTGGGGACACCAGAACTCATGGGAATTGGGCTTTCATGCTATTGAATATTTTATGTTTTGTGTTCCTTGATTGATTCACGCTCGAATTTCCTTTTTTTTTACTGTTGGATTGCTCATGGCCATGTTATTGTTTTGTGTGATTTTATGACTACTATCATGAATTCCTTAATTTTTACTATTTCCCTCTTTTTCTTTGGACCTTTCCTTTCATTCTTCATGCTTTTTGGACCTTAGGAACATCTATTGGGCATGGGAGGAAGGCAGGGATAATTTTAAGGATGGAAAATGATCTTGAAGTTTAAAAAATTGGCGAATCTCACTAGTCCCTAATATGCAAACTATAAAAATTTTATTGATGTATTTGTAAAATTATTCAAATTTATAATGATATTATATATATTGACTATATAATTTTGGCGATTTTTGACATAGAATAATTTTATATTGTAAAATTTGGGCGAATCAGTTTTATAAAAAAATGGAAATCGGCGAATCTTTTTTTTGGAAAAACCATGGAAAATTAGCCCACCTGCGAATATTAGCCCCTAAAAGTTTCCATGGAGGAAGGCCACGGGTCTCTGGTATGGGAGCCAAGGAGGCCCTATGCATAAATAAAGAACATGGACAAATAAGGAAGGATGAAAATAGGTAAATGGTCCAGAAAATGCTATCATTGGAATTCCTTGGAGCATTACTTCTGAATATGACAACAATACAGAGAGTTCTCTAAACTCTTATTTTAATTGGCATATGGTTATCCATGACTAATTGAATGGAAGTATGACAGCTACGTGGGCTTGTTTGGTCCATGGGGATAATGGAAAATGATATGGAAACCCTAAAAATGGCTCAAAAGGAGGTTCTATTTAACTTTGCTCTAATTACCTATGCAAATTTATGTTCATGATCATGTTGATACATATGTATTGTAGAAATTTGAATAACTGATATATTATTCACCGAGATTCTCCTGATCACACACTATTTTATCTTCATGCACAATACAGAATCTCTTCTACCATTGATCATTACATGCAGAAATAAAAACAATCGCATGCGCACATTAAAACCATAAACATTCACACATATGAACAAAATATTTCATGGGAAAGCTTAGAGCTGAAAACCCCAACTATCTGTATATTATATGTCATAGATATATGTAACAATAATTGTACAAAGCTCCTCACAAGCTCTCAGCACAACCTCCAATTTCTACACACTAATCAAGCTAGATCTAGCAAAACACATGCTCTGATCTCTACCACCTGATAGCCAGCCTCTATTGCGTAATCAATGCTGTAGGATGGCTCATTAAATAACTTGAACCACCTGGCTTGTACTGCGCAATCCTCATGGGCTCCTCCAATCACTGGTTGTTGCAAATATGCAACTGTATAGTCACAACTGATAGTTAACCTGCTCTTTCACCTATCTCTGCACTGGTCTCCACTGAAACTGTCCATGCACTGAAGTTAACTGATGTATTCTTTAGTTGATTAATGAGTTTATAATTAGTGAATTAATTAATAATTAATTCACACCACTCATCACTAGTGTATTAATCGGTTAGACTAAATGCAACTAGTTCAACTATGTTTAGATTAGTTAAACTGAACACAACTCCATTAACTCCTCAATCAACTCCACCGAGCTCTGTCACATGAGTTCTAAACTGATATCCATGCAACAGCTCCCATCGCTCCCTAGAATAGCGTAATTTCATACAGCCATTTCCTCACATGCCACATGCAATGCACTTATGCGAAGTTCTCAGAGAATAAGATAATGTTTAGAGTCCAAATATTATTAAGAGCTAATAATATTCGACATATCTATTTTTAGACTGGAAATCTAAAAATAGATTTCGCCCAATATGTCTAAAAATAGAAGTCTATCTATTTTTCCAACTTGACCAATCATCCACAAATAGCATCCTGCAACTCATAGAATATGATCGACATGTCTAAAAATAGACATAGTCTAAAAATAGACTTTGCGCCAAAAATAGCCTGCGGGCCCACTTAGTGAAGGCGACTCTTTTCACTAAGCTCATCATCTTGTTGCAATCTCAACATGTATAAATTCCATTTTTTTTGACATGGTATTTTTAGGAATCATTCTTGTGGAATAATGATTGTATAAACCTTACTTAATGCAAATATAAATGGCTATATGGGATCAAATGATAAGTTGTCCAATGAGATTATTCGTTCAAAGACAAATCGATGGGGCAGGGAAGCCCTAGTTGACGAATGATTTTAAATAAGAACATGACTATATATTCTCATGTTGTGTCATGTGGATGAAAAGGTAATTTTAATGGTTATAGAAGCATGTATACTAACTAATAATCAGAATCCTTGATTCCAGGATTGGATATGTACTCTGCTAAGCACTCTGTTGATGCTAGAAGAGAGTTCGGTGGAGTAGAGAAACTATGATGATAACATAGTTGATAAACCCATGAGGATTATTAGCTAATAATCATGAATCATAAATCTAATGATAGGGCAACTGAGAAACCCATGAGGCTTACTTCCTGATAACTATAGAGTAAGCTCAGATGTTAGCTCAACTGAGAAACCCCAAGAGGCTTGTTGGATGATAATCATTGAGTAGTGATTGTGCCTTACAGGCTTATAAACCCACTGGAGATTATGCTAGTTGATAAATTTTGAGTGGTGGAGTCACATAGGGCTAGTGGGATGATAACACCTTATTGGGATGAGAACATAGGTTGAAGTTCCACTAAGATACTAGAGGGTGTACTCTTATTCCTTCGGGAGTAACTCAGCTGATAAAACCTCACTATATATATATATATATATATATATATATATATGTGTATGTATGTATGTATATATATATATCCAAGGGTTCAATGAGGCTCTTTATGCTCTTCATGAACCTCTACGTTGAATTGTAGCCATTGTGGGGTAACAATGAGGAGTTGTTGAAAACACCTGATAAATGGGCTTTCTAATAATTGATTTGTAGCCACTATGGTGTAACAACAAGGAGTTGTTGAGAACACCTGATAAATGGGCTTGTTAATAACTAATTGGTAGCCACTATTGTGTAACAAGGAGCTGTTGATAACATCTGATAAATGGGTGCATGTTAATAACTGATGGGTCACCACTATAGTGTAACAACGAGGAGCTATTGAGAACACCTAATAAATGGGCTTATTAATAATTGATTTGAAACCACCGTGGTATAACAATGAGGAGTTGTTGAGAACATCTGATAAATGGGATTATTAATAATTGATTGTAGCCATTGTAGTGTAACAACGGGGAGCTATTGAGAACAAATGATAAGTGAATTTTGTTAAGATATTTGTGTGAATGGTTGAAAAACCATTCAAAAGGCAAGGAAATAGGTACAATTTAAATTTTTTAAAATTATGTATATGATTCTCATGAGAGATTATATGTCATGTTACAAGAAAACATGGAAATTTCCCAGACAGGGTGAATGAATTTGACTAGAAAAGAGGAATACAACAACTTGGAGACATCAAATTGTGAAACAAAAGCACTAGGAAAGCTGCAAAGTGTCACTGAAAGATGACCAAGTTAAGGGTATATGTATCTATTAAGTTGTTGGACAAGTGATTGAGTATGCGAGTTGTAAAATGTTTTACAGAGTTGTGTGTATAAAGCTCCATATCAACTGTGATTGTTTTGTAAATTGTTGTTGAATACCAAGGATGGTGTTCCCCTCAAGAGGGAGGGGATTGTGACATCCCCTAGTTAAACTTTCTCTTTTGTGAATAATTGTAATTATTTTTAAATGGTTGAGAGAGGGACATGGACTCCATTGGTTGAGGAGTTGATTGTTTTAAATATCAGTCATGGGTTGCATGAGTGGTTTTAATGGAGTTGACTGTGTATTAAAATTAGTTGGACAAATAAGGATATGCTCATGCCCCTATTGAGAAAGAACTACAAACAAGAAAGGGAAAAATTAATGGAAAGGTATGGATTCTGTTGTCCCGAAGAGTTGGTCTGCATAGACTACTCGAAAAGGATAGAACCATCATGGCTGAGAAGGTGTCAAGGGAGTTACAATAAAGAATAATGGGGAGGATAGAGTATTCTCTCTATTCACATTATTTTTACACGATGAAGGGAGACTAGACGTGAATAGAGAAGGGAGGGGAGCTCGATGCACACATAGAGGAGGAGGAGGCTGAGAGGCTCCTGCAAGAAAAACAAGAAGGCAGGGAGAGCGACACATGTGTAAAAGAGAATAACAAACTAAGAGGATCCTATGGTAAAATCACCCATGACTCATATGCACAAGTAGAGAAGGGAACATAAAAAGAGGATTCTGAGGGTCAAGCACATTGCTAAGTGGGAAAAGGAGATTATAAGGACCAAGAGAATTCAAGAGAAAATAAGCTCTGATGATAGTCAGTTGAGAAACCCATGGGGCTTACTGATTAATAATCACAAAACAATGGTTGTGCCTTACAAGATTGATAAATCCACTTGAGGCTATGTTGACTCATACCCTTTGAAGAATGGAGGCACCTAGGGCTAGTGGGATGATAACACCTCATGGTAATTCCATGGATTAAGTTGAGAACACATGTGGAAATAAATTAAATATCATTAAATAAAACAATTAAATATTAATGAATTAAAAATCAAAATAAGGAAAAAAATTAAATAGAAAATAGATTTAATCATTTGTAAGATTATGGGGATCAAATCTGTATTTTATTTATGAATTTTAAATATATACTTTAATGAGGACATAACATAAACATTGCAAGGGGAGTAAAATGCAAAGAAAAACCATCCAATATTAAAATATATTTATAATTATAATACAAGAATCAAAGAATGCTTGACCCCACATAAATACAAGTTTGCAGTACATAAAGAGGAGCCTCTCTGTAATTCAAAAGCCTCCTCACATCTCATCTTTGGCAGATCCTCACTCTGTTGAGACGGGTAAAAGTTCTCTTGCTACAGAACTCAGAATTCCAACAGACGCAGAGGAATGTGTTTTTGTTTGAGAGATCAATGTAAATGATTGATCCATGTTCTGGAAGAAACATTAGATTCAATGTGCTTAGTAATTTTCATGTTGCTCCACATTCGACTGCAACAGATCCCGAAGCTTTGGCCGGAATTCGTCAATGGTCTCCAACTTTGGCTTCCAGCATTTGCTTGTGTTCAAAATTAGCTGCGCAAGTGCCCTTAATACCTCTGGATCCTCTTCCAATTTCAGCTTCGGCACCGAAATTTCCTCCTCCTGCGCCCCAGTACTTGGCTCCCCCTTCTCCAATAACAATATATTTGTCTTCATTTCTGGCGAGAGAGGAAATATAAGGTCACCAAAGAGGGGTAATACTCTGGCTCTGGAACTTCGTATTTTTGTAACTTTCATGGCAGAATTGACCTTCAATCCCATGGCGGCCATGTCTGTCCCAGAGAGTACGGAGTGCAACTTGGGCATGGGCACAAGAAAATAGAGATGCCCCAGTTCCAGTTCTTCATCTGCTGTGAGAGGATTAATTTGACGCCCGATCTGCAAGCCCTTGGCGTGGCATACAAAGTGTTGAGGACTGTCAAGCATCAGCTCTGCCGCATTTGTGTGCCTATGAAGTTCCTGAAAGCTGCCATTCCAATGGATGACTTTGAGAGTGCTCGAAGGAACAGAGTTCGAAGCGCAAGAAATGTAACTGCCCATCCTGAATTTTGCTGCTCTGTTAATCTATCTGTAGCGATTTGAAGGTAAAGTAAGTGTATGGATGGATTTTATGTATGTAGCGATGGGGATGTTAAGGAATTGTGTGGAGGGATGAGGGGGCCAAATACATATTATAATGGAGGAGAGAGAAGATTCATCAGATGTGAATGTGATTAGTGGCAACAACTCAGGTGTCGCGTTAAATACGGGCGAGGGAAGAAACCGCGAAACAGGCTCCATTCCATGCAGTTATAATGGGAAGTGGGGAGATACAGTTCACCGAAGACGAATTACGGACTCTGTATATGAAGTAGCTTCGCTGGATTCCACTGGAATACCACGTTGTCAACCACTGGTCTAATTTTTACACAAACCTCACCGATCACCGAGGGATGTTGCAAGTTGAGAATGTCACTTTCCCGAATTTTATGGTTTCTTGGTCGTTTCCTTGGGTGAGGAGGGAAGAGATGGATCAGGTTGGCGTATACTGGTCGGCTACTAGTCCTAGGATATTCATGTGGACATCACCGACAAACCTTGCGATATGTGAACGATATGACGACGGTGTTTGCAAAACACATTGACATGTTCCCGACGGTGGTGTTTTTATGAAGTATCCTAACAGTTCTAGTTTTTTCCTTTATATATTTTTAATGAAATTTAGCCTCCTTTTTTTCCGTTACATAGTTGGAATTTTATTCTACATTTAATTAAAACGGCTTTGAATAATAACTTGTATCTGCCCCTCAAAACATATTATGTTACCTAATTTAAACTTAAAAACAAAAAATAACACACCTAAAATTATATTTCTTAATATCAACTTAAAAAAAATTATATATAATATGATTATATTTAAAGTTGTTTTTTTTAATCTAGTTGCGCGAGAGGCCTTCTACAGCCCAGTATATAAGGATGTGTAGATGTTTTCACCCAGAGGCCCTCTACAACGCAGTATATAGGGATGTGTAGATGTAATGTGTGTAATGTAAATTTTTGATATGTCGGAGTGCATATAGATGTGTAGATCTAATGTGAGTAATGTAAACTTTTGATATGTCGGAGTGTATAGAGATGTATAGATGTAATGTGTGTAATGTAAACTTTTGATATGTCAGAGTGTATATAGATGTGTATATGTCATGTGAGTAATGTAAACTTTTGATATATTTACCACTTTAATACCATGAGCTGAATACCATGGGCCAAATACCATATTTATAAAAGAAGTATGGTAAATAAAAGTTGGAAATAATTAATATTATTTGTATATTAATGGAGAAATGGTTACATTTTTGTAACATAGCTCCTTAAGTTAGGATTAGTTCCTAGGAAATAGGAGTTTGTTTACAACTCCCTGATTCTTTCTGATGTACTTATAGTTGTCTCATTCCATTAATGAATGTAGAGTGTGTACTCTCCATTTGAGTGCAGTCTCCAGGTGCAGTACTCATCTGTGAGCTCCAACTTCTTTTTAGTTCAGTTTTTATCTTGGTATCAGAGCTCAGATTGGGTGAGCCTAATTTGTTTATAAAGAGCCCTAGTGGCTATAGAGCCTTCGTGGCTACGGTGTACACAGGAGCATTGTGCTCACAGGAGCTTCGTGCTCTCAGGTCTTGGATGTTTGATTGATCTCTGAGCAAAAGAGGGTTGGCTCGATTTTTCCGTTGACAAGCGCGCCAAAACGCCCAATTGGCGCGATTGTTAGGGCCATAGCCGCACCAGTGCACCGAAACACGTGATTGGCGCATTTGTGCAGGCCATACCCGTGCCAATTTGGTGACTCACATTGATTTTTATTTGGGCACGGATTTTTTGCCTCGGGAAAGCGCCAATCTCTCTCTATGGAGGTTTTTCACATCAGATTCACCCAGTGGTGGTAGATCGGATTTGCCCGGTGGTGGCAGATCGGAGTTGCTCGGTGGTAGAAGACTGAAGCTGTGGATTTACCCGGTGGTGGTAGATCGAATTTTTCCGGTGGTGGCAGATCGAAGTTGCCCGGTGGTGGTAGATTGGAGTTCCCCAGTGGTGGCAGACCAAAGTTGTGGATTTACCCAGTGGTGGTAGATCAGATTTTCCCGATGGTGGCAGATCGAAGTTGCCCGGTGGTGGCAGATTGAAGTTGTGGATTTGCCCGGTGGTGGTAGATCGAATTTTCCCAATGGTGGCAGATTGAAGTTTCAGACATATTTTTTGGAGGTTTAGCACATGTGATTCACCCGGTGGTGGTGGATTTGAGTTACAGTCACAAGATCAGACCAAATTGGTAGCAGATCGGTGATCAGGATCTGGTATGTATTGAATTTTCGGTTAGTGTAGCTTGTAATTATTCAACTGTTTAGAATCATCGGAGGGTCTAGAATTAGATCAGTCCAATATGAATAATACCATAGAAATATATCTCAACGAGTCTAGCAAACTCGATGGGTCCAATTTCACCAATCGGAAATTCAAGCTACAGACATTGCTTGAGGGAGAAAATGCATGGTCGATTGTCACAGGAGATGAGCAGAAACCAAATATTGTAACAGGAACAACCACACTTATACAAGACTGGGATAAAAGGGAAAACAAAGCAAAAGTTATATTGAAGATGTCCATTAAGGACAATATTATCCCACATATTAGAGATGGCAAATCGTCCACTGAGATTTGGACGATGATCAAGAATTTATACCAGACACAAAATACAAATCGTATCTTGTCTCTCAAAGGCAATTTGTTTGCGATGAGGATGGAGGAGAATGAATCTGCTGTTGGATTCATTGCGAGGGTTAAAGACGTAAAGGACAGATTGGGAGACATCGGAGAGAAGGTGTCTGATTCCGATCTAGCCACAATTACATTGAACGAAATGAAGGATGAATATCAGATGTTCATTACAGGATTGGCAGCGAGGGAGAAACCCCCTACATTTGAAGAACTGACAGGAATATTGCTACAAGAAGAAGAGCGGCGGTAGAATTTAAAACCACAGAGTGATGATCTTGCTCTAATGGCGAAGAGGCGACAGTTTAGAGGGAAGCAGCCACTGCAGCAACAACAGCCACAACAGCAACAAAAACAACAGCAACAAAGAGGAGGTAGCATGTTTCAAAAGAGACCATTTAGAGGTACGTCTGCAAAAAAAATTTCAAACAAGAAATGTTTTTACTGTGGGAAAATTGGCCACCATATTAGGGATTGTTATAAGAGGCAGACAAACGAAGCAAGGAATAAGCATAGAAAGCACAAATTATACTTTTTTGATGAAGACGAAGACCATAGTCATGAACTTTGACTATTTACAGCCGATTATGCTCTTTAAACATCTAAGGAAGATGAGGACGACATATGGTATGTCGATTCTAACGCATCCTCACATATGACAGGTAAGAAAGAAGGGTTTGAATTGCTTGAAGAAACTTCATGTGGATCTAAAATTTATTTAGGAGATGACAGAGGATATGAGATCCAAGGGTACGGTGATATTCTGGTAAAGTTACCTAGCGGTGACATTAAACATCTTAAGAATGTATTGTATGTACCCGGGATTAATAGGAAAAAATTGATCTCTGTATCTATGATAAATGATCAGGATATGCTAGTTGAATTCTTCAAGACCTATTGTGTCATAAAGGATACCAAGATGGAAATTGTTGCATCAGGGGTGCATGTGGGGAGCTTGTAAAAACAAGATGTGAAAAGCATGCCACAACAAGCCATGGTTGCAACAGGATTGACAGTCGAAGAACTCTGGCACCAGAGATTTGGCCACCTTAATTTGCAAGACCTCATGTTACTTTAGAGAAAAGGTATGGTCAATGGACTCCCTACTTTTCATAGTGTTCAGTTAGATTGTGATGGATGTGCATTAGGGAAAATGCATAGAGAAGAATTTCCACTACATGTTAATAGAAAGGAAAGAGATATTCTAGAGCTGGTGCATACAGACATATGCGGACCTATGCAGACTAGGTTGCTAGGTGGTGCATATTATTTTCTTCTGTTTACTGATGATTGCACTAGATTCTCTTGGATATATTTTTTGAGTAAAAAGAGTCAGAACTTTCAGTGTTTTAAATAATTTAAAACTATGGTAGAGAAGCAGACAGGAAAATGCATAAAAATTCTCCGCTCGGATCAAGGGGGAGAATAAAGGTTGGGAGAGTTCATGAATTTTTACAGATATCATGGAATTGTTCAACAGTTTACAGTGCCTCATACACCACAATAGAATGGAGTGGCAGAACGAAAGAAAATAACTCTTGTGGAGTGCGCAAGGAATATGCTTCAAGGTAAGGGTCTATCAAATGGTTTTTGGGCAGAAGCCATTAACACTGTTGTTTATTTGAAGAATAGGAGTCCTACTAAATGTCTTGGCTTCAAAACCCCTTTTGAAGCATTATATGGATTCAAACCAGCAATGAGTCATTTAAGAGTATTTGGGTCAAAATCTTTTGCCCATGTACCCAAGATGGATAGAAAGAAGTTAGATCCTAAAGCCATGAAATGTATCTTTGTAGGATATGGCACTGAGTTTAAAGCATATAATTTATTTAATCCCGTGACTCATAAAATATTTGCAAGTCGAGATGTAGTATTTCATGAACATGTTGAGGAAGGAAAGGATGACAGTGATAATGATTGGCACATTCCATTATTGATGGAAGAAATCAGCAGGGATGATCAGGAGCAGGAGCAGAAAGAAGAAGAAGAAACAGGTGATGTAGCCAATAATGCAAGCCCGTATAAGTCTGAAGCAAACAGATTTGAGGTAAGTCCCCTACCAAGGATATCAGGGAGGAAGAATCAATTACCAGCCAGATTGAAATACTATGCTTTAATGACAAGTATTTTAAACATTGTAGAACCCACAAATTATAAAGAAGCAAGTCAATCTGATGCATGGAGGGCTGCAATGAATGAAGAAATTGAATCAATTACTAGAAACCATACTTGGGATTTAGTTGAATTTCCTGAAGGAAAAACACCCATAGGTTGTAAGTGGTTGTATAAACCTAAAGTGAATGCAAATGGGAGTATAGAAAAGCTTAAAGCTAGACTGGTAGCAAAGGGCTATTCACAACAAGAGGGAATAGATTTTGATGAAACCTTTGCTCCTATAGCGAAATTAAATACCATAAGAATGCTAATATCTTTAGCTACAAAATATAAGTGGAAGCTACACCAGTTAGATGTTAATTCTGCATTTCTGAATGGTGATTTTAAAGAAGAGATTTATGCATTTCAGCCTGAAGGGTTTGTTAACAAGGGGCAGGAACATCTTGTTTGTAGATTGAAAAAGGAATTATATGGTTTAAAACAAGCACCCATGTCGTGGTATGAGAAGATTGATTCATTCTTTGTACAACATGGTTTTCATAGGAGCATGAATGATCCAAATCTGTATACCAAGTTCAATAAACAACGGCAAATTATTTTGATTTCTTTTTATGTGGATGATATGATTATAACAGGGAATGCAGATACTATGATCAAAGAAATCAAACGACAGATGTCACAAGTATTTGAAATTAAAGATCTCAGAAATCTCCATTATTGTTTGGGTCTGGAAGTATGGAGAGATTCTGGACAAACTTTTCTTACTGAAGGGAAGCATGCCAAAATTATGCTAGAAAGATTCAGGATGGAGCAGTGTAAGTCAGCAACAACACCACTGCAGCAGAATCTGAAGTTGTGCAATGACAATTGCACTAAGGAGGTGAATGCCACCAAGTATAGACAACTAGTTGGTAGTCTGATATATATTACTATAACTAGACCAGATTTGGCATACTCTGTTAGTGTGTTGAGCTAGTTCATGTCTAAACCTCTCGAAATTCATTGGATTGCAGCAAAGAGCGTGTTGAGGTATCTTTGTGGTACTAGTGATTATGGTATTTTTTACATTGATACATCTGATGTTACTTTAGCAGGTTTTTTAGATTCTGATTGGGCAGGCAACCTGGATGATCGAAGATCTATCACAGGTTATGAATTCAGCATTAGATCCAGGGTCATAGCATGGAGCAGCAAAAAGAAAAGTACTGTAGCTTTATCTTCAGCTGAAGCCGAGTACCGAGCATTGTGTGCAGCCACATGTGAAGCTATCTGGTTGAGAAGACTTCTCAATGATGCAGGAGAAGAACAGAAAATAGCAACTACCATTAAAAGTGACAACCAGAGCACTATCAATCTAGCATACAATCCAGTATTTCACAAAAACACTAAACACATTGATACTCAATTCCATTTTGTTCGAGAAAAACTTCAGTCAAAGGAAATATTTGTTGAATATTGTAAATCTTGTGACAACATGGAAAATATTTTTACGAAGCCTCTTAGGAGAATAAAGTTTGAATTGTTTAGAGGGATGTTTGGAATTCAGGGTAATCCTTTCTCCATTAAGGGGGAGAGTTGGAAATAATTAATATTGTTTGTATATTAATGGAGAAATGGTTACATTGTTGTAATGTAGCTCCTTAAGTTAGGATTAGTTCCTAGGATATAGGAGTTTGTTTACAACTCCCTGATCCTTTGTGATGTACTTATAGTGGTATCATTCCATTAATGAATGTAGAGTGTGTACTCTCCATTTGACTCCAGGTGTAGTACTCACCTGTGAGCTGCAACTTCTTTTCGTTCAATTTTTATCTATAAATAAAATATAAATAAACCATAGATATGGCAAATAAATAAAATGTCTTTTCATATTTACTCCATAATCCTATTTATATTTTTGAACACTCAAAAAGTGGTTTTATTTAGGTGAATCATAAGCTAAATACCATGGGCCAAATTATTATTAATACCATGCCAAAAAAACATTATTAACCCTAATATTAGTATTATTATTATTATTAATTCTAATATTCACATTATTATATTATAATATTAATATTATTAAATTTAATTGATGTAAACTTTTGATATGTTGAGTGTATAGAAATGTACCACTTTAATACCATGCACTGAATACCATGGGCCAAATACCATATTTATAAAAGAGGCATGGTAAATAAATAGAATATAAATAAACCATAAGTATGGTAAATAAATAAAACTTCTTTTTATATTTACTCCATAATCCTATTTAAATTTAGGAAGACTCAAAAAATGGTTTTATTTAGGTGAATCAGCTAAATACCATGGGCCAAATTATTATTAATATCATGCCAAAAAAACATTACTAACCCTAATATTAATATTAATATTATTATTAATTATAATATTCACATTATTATATTATAATAATAATATTATTAAATTTAATAAATTTGGATCACTTAGGTTGGTATTTGAGTACACTATATGCATTGCCTATCTCAGGTAACAATAAACATGTAAACGTAAATGTAAAAATAATGTTTAATATTTAACATTTAAAATTTAATCTAATTAATCTAATGTCCGTAATGAAAAATCACTTCTCTCCCTACATATATATATTTAATACAAACAAAGTCTCTAATTTTGTTTGTGAGGAAGCATCTCTGTGATTTTGCGAACAGTGAAATAATATTTGTGAGAAAGGATTTCGGGAGTTGTTCAAAAGTGGTAGTAATAATATTTGTGGGAAAGGATTTCAGTGTCAACAAACTTATTTAGATTTATTTGGAAAAATAATATTTATGGGAAGGATTTAGGTGTCAACGAGTTGCAATTGATTTTCAGGTTTGATTTCTATTGCTCCTACATTTTATTTTATTTTAGGAGAGGAAGGAAGGTGTGAGAGGGAGGTAGGAGAGGAAGGGGGAGAGAGGAAGGAAGAGAAAGAGTAGGAGAGAGGGAGGGAGATAGGAGGGGGAGGGATAAAGAGATGGAGTTGGAGGGTGAGAGAGGGAAGGAAAAAGAAATACATAGAGAGCGAGAAGTGGAGAGAGAGAGGGAGTGATAAGGGAGAAATAGAGAGTATTGGTATGTTTGGGGGTGAGATAAAGAGAAAAATAAGGAGAGATGGAGGGAATGGGGGGAGAAGGAGAGAGGGAGGGATATAGTAACATAGTTGGAGGGTGAAGAGAGGGAGAGAGATAGACGTGGGATAGAAAGCGATAGAGGGGAAGTAAGAGAGAGAATGTGAGAGAGTGGAGAGAGAGAGGGGAAGAGAGATAGAGTTGGAGGTGGAAGAGAGGGAGGATTATTTCTTGCACTCGATGCATTGATTTTAGTGTAGATGTTGAGAGAGAGAGAGAGAGAGAGAGAGAGAGTATGTGTATGTTTGGGAGTGAGATAAAGAGAAAAATAAGGAGAGATGGAGGGAATGGGGGGAGAAGGAGAGAGGGAGGGATATAGTAACATAGTTAGAGGGTGAAGAGAGGGAGAGAGAAGGAGATAGAGAGAGAGATAGATGTGGGAGAGAAAGAGATAGAGGGGAAGGAAGAGAGAGAGGATGTGAGAGAGTGGAGAGAGGGAGGGAAAGAGAGATGGAGTTGGAGGGGGGAGAGAGGGAAGATGACCTCTTTCACTCAATGCATTGATTTCAGTGTAGATGGTGATTTCTAATCGTATTTGATTTATTGCACTATATGCATTGATTTTAGTGTAGATGTTGAGAGAGAGAGAGAGAGAGAGAGAGAGAGAGAGAGAGAGAGAGAATTGGATGGCAAAGAGAGAGAGAGAGAGGAAAAGATAGAGGAAGGTAGGAGAGAAAGGGAGAGAGAGGACATGAGAGAGAGAGGAAGAGAGTGATGGGGGAAGAGAGAAAATTGGAGGCCGACAAAGAGAGAGAGAGAGAGAGAGAGAGAGAGAGAGGAAGGATGAGAGAGAGGAGGAGAGAGGGAGGGAGATAAAAGGAGAGATGGAAGGATAGAGAGATGGAGTTGGAGGGGGAGAGACGAAGGGAAGAATGAATACATAGAGAGTGAGAAGTGGAGAGAGAGATGAAGTGACAAGGGAGATATGGAGAGAGTTTGTGTATGTTTTAGGGTGAGATAAAGAGATAAAGAAGGAGATATGGAGAGAAGGGAGGATAGAAGGAGAGAGGGAGGGATATAGTAACATAGTTGGAGGGTGAAGAGAGAGAGAGAGAGAGAGAGAGAGAGAGAGATAGATGTGGGAAATAAATGGAGAGAGAGTAAGGAAGAAGGAGGATGTGAGAGAGTGGAGAGAAGGAGGGAAATATGGATGTAGTTCGAGGGGGGAGATAGGGAAGAAGATTTATTGCACTAGATGGATCGATTTCAGTGTAAATGGTAATTTATACTCCATTTTAATTGTTTTCACTAGATGCATTGATTTAAATGCAAATGATTTCTATTCCTATATGATTGCTTGCACTAAATGCATTGATTTCAATGTAGATGGTGATTTCATATGCTATTTGATTGCTTTCACTAGATGCATTAATTTCAGTGTATATGTTGATTTCTAATTATATTTGATTGATTGCACTAGATACATTGATTTCAATGTAGATGATTCCTAATCCTATTTGATTGCTTGCACTAAATGCGTTGATTTCAGTGTAGATGGTTATTTATAATCCTATTTGATTGCTCACACTAGATGCATTCATATCAATGTATATGTTGGTTTCTAATATTATTTTCTTACTTGCACTAGATGCATTGATTTCAGTGTAGATGTTGATTTCTAATCCTATTTGATTGTGTAGATGTTGATTTCTAATCCTATTTGATTACCTACATTAGATGCATTGATTTTAGTGTAGATGTTGTTTTCTAATTTTATTTGATTGTTTGCATTAGGTGCATTGATTTCAGTGCAGACGTTGATTTCTAATTTGATGTAATTGGATGTACATTGATGGTAAATTAATTTTAAAGTGATTGGTTTAACATTGTGCATTGATTTCAGTGTAAGCACACAAAATTATTGACAGTGTACTTTAATATTTGTGTTATAGGAAATCAACCTATTAATATCGAAGTGAAAGAGAGACAATGTATGATGTTTAGTACAATAGTTCAAGCTAAATATTTAAATGATTTATGATTTCAACTGTCGTTTTCATATAATCAATAAGAAAAGATGACAAAAATAACAAGGGTGACAATAAGAATAGTAAAAGTTAAGATTGATCACAATGAAGACTATTTGTAATTGATTGTGTTCTTATTATTTTCATTTTCTATCATTCAACAATATTACATTATTACTTTGCATTCAAAATTTTTATTTCGTCATTAAAGTTATTAACAATATCTATCATCTCAAAAAACTAAGTAACTAAGAAAATTTTAAAATTAAAATGATTAGATAAATATCAAACATATTTAGCATATATAAAATGATTATATTTATATTATCTGTATTTACATATTATTGATAAAATTAATCATATGTTCGATAGATTTTCCTTGGCCTTACACGACTAAACCAGCCTAGCACTCAAAAAAGAGGTTTGCACCTAGAGAGATTTGATCCCTCTTGGTGCTTGATAGATCTAGAGTTAAGATGGATCTAGGCTGGTTTATATAGACACATGTGTAGATGTAATGTAAGAAAGTTTGTAATGTGGACTCAATATCAATATATTTTTAATAATTATCCCTGCCTCTTAACTCAAAGTTATATTTAAAAACACTCAAAAAATAGGTATGGTAAATAAATAAAAATATAAATAAAGTGGAGGTATGGTAAATAAATAAAATCTTCATTTTTATATTTACGAAAACTCAAAAAAGAGGTTTTATTTAGGTGAAGTCTATGGGTCAAACACCATGGGAAAATTTATTATTAATACCATGAGCCAAATACCATATTTATAAAAGAGGTATGGTAAATAAATAAATATAAATAAGGTATAAAGAGGTATGGTAAATAAATAAATAAATATCAAATAGGATTAGAAATCAACATTTAATTATATACCAATAAACACTAAAAAAAGGTTTTATTTAGGTGAAGAAAATGGTCCAGATACCATGGGCCAAATTATTATTAATACCAAGCAAAAAAAAAATTATTAACCCTAATATTAATATTAACAGATTAACATTATTATTATTATTAAATCTAATATTCATATTAATATATTATAATATTAATATTATTATATTTAATAACTTTAAATTAATACAATGTTAAATTTTTTATATTATAATATATATTAATATATCATGATATATATGGGAGGGAAGAACAAAGACATAAAGTGATAGAGGTAGAGAGATAAAGGGAGTGACAAGGGAGAGATGGAGATAAACGGAAGGATAAGGGAGAGGAGGAATGAGGAGAGAGAGAGGGAGAGGGATGAGAGAGGTGTAGAAGGGTAAGAGAGGGAGAGAGACACACAAATATGGAGGAGACAAAGAAAAAAGGATAGAGGGAGGGAGATAGTGAGAGGATTGGAGAGAGAGGGATGTAGGAGAGAAAGGGAGAGAGAGGAAGGACGATAGAGAGGACTTGAGAGAGAGGAGGAGAGAGGGATGGATAGAAATACTGATTTGGAGGGGGGGAGAGGGAGGGATAGATATATGGAGTTGGAGGGGGAGAGAGGGAGGGAAGAAGAAATACATAGAGAATGAGAAGTGGAGAGAGAGGAGTGAGAAGCTGGGAGAGATTGAGATAGAGTGTGTATGTTTAGGGGTGAGTTAAAGAGAAAAAGAAGGAGAGATGGAGATAATGGAGTAAATAAGGAGAGAGGGAGGGATATAGTAACACACACACACACACACACACACACAGATGGGTGAAGAGAGAGGGAGATAGGAGAGAAAGGGAGAGATAGGACTTGAGAGAGAGGAGGAGAGTGATGGGGGAAGAGAGAGGGAGGTAGGAGAGAAATGGAGAGATATGAAGGAAAAGAGAGAGGAGGAGATAGGGAGGGAGAGAGGATGAGAGAGGGATGGATAGAGAGGTGTAGTTGAAGGGGGATAGAGGGAGGGAAGAAGAAATACATAGAGAGTGATAAGTGGAGAGAGAGAGGGAGTGAGAAGGGAGAGAAGGAGAGATAGTGTGTATGTTTGGGGGTGAGTTAAAGATAAAAAGAAGGAGAGATAGAGAGAATGGTGAGAGAAGGAGAGAGAAGAAGAGATGGAGAGATATAATAACAGAGTTGGAAGCTGAAGAGATAGAGAGAGAGAGATCAGGTGGGAGAGAAAGGGAGAGAAAGGAAGGAAGAGAGAGGATGTGAGAGGGTGGGGAGAGGGAGAGAAAGAGAGATGGAGGTAAGAATAAATACATAGAGAGAGAAAGGTGTAGAGAGAGAGGAAGTGATAAGGAAGATGGAGAGAGAGGGAGAGAGGATAGTATGAGGAAAGAGATATAGAAGTTGGGGAGAGGGAGAGAAGGGGAAGATAGAGATATATATGGAAGGTGAAGAGAGGGAAGAAGAGGTAGATGGAGAGAGGGAGGGAGGGACATAGAGATTGATAGATATGGAGTGATAAAGCGTGTGTATTTGGGGGGATGAGATAGATAGACAAAAAAGTAGAGATGGAGGGAGATATAGATATAGATGGAGGGGGGAGAGAGGGAATAATATCTATTACATTAGATGCATTGATTTCAATGTAGAAGGTGATTTATAATACTATTTTATTGCTTGCACTAGATGCATTGATTTTAGTGTAGATATTGATTTCTAATGATATTTGATTGCATGGACTAGATGCATTGATTTCAACACATATTATTTTTAATTCTATTTGATTGCTTGCACTAAATGCATTTATTTCAATGTAGATGGTGATTTCTAATCCTATTTGATTTCTTGCACCACATGCATTGATTTCATTGTAGATGTTGATTTCTATTTATCTTTGATTTTTTGCACTAGATGCATTGTTTCAATGTAGATGATTTCTACTCCTATTTTATTGCTTGCACTAAATGCATTGATTTCAATGTAGATGGTGATTTATAATCCTATTTGATTGCTTGCACTAAATGCATTGATTTCAGTGCAGATGTTCGTTTCTAATCCTATTTCTTACTTTCACTAGTTGCATTGATTTCAGTGTGGATGTTGATTTCTAATCCTAATTGATTGTTTGCATTAGATGCATTGATTTCAGTGTAGAAGTTGTTTTCTAATCTTATTTCAGTGTAGATATTGATTTTTGTTTGATGTAATTGGATGTATGATGATACATTAATTAGAAGTGATTGGATTAAATGTACATTTATTTTTGTGTTATAGTAATTCAACCAATTAATATTGGAGAGCAAGAGAATGTTTACTACAATAGTTCGAGATAAATATTTAAATAGTTTACAATTTCAATTGTCCTTTTCATATAATCAGATATGAAAATATGACAAGACTAACAAGCGTGACAATAAGAATAGTAGAATAAAATAGTTTGAGATTGATCACAATGAAGATCATTTGTAGTTGACTACATTCTTATTATTCACATTTTTTTATCATTCCACATTATTATTGTTGCTTTGCATTCAAAATTTTTAGTTCATCATTAAAGTTATTAAAAATATTTATCATCTCAACAAAGTGAGGTAACTAATCCGGATGCGGGTGCTATATGATATCTTGGGAGTACACGGGGTGGCCATGTGTTCTACCACATGGCACGCCCATGTGAAGAGGCCTAGGGAAACCTAGCGCCATAACTTCCCGCATGGGTTGGGCTTTAAAGCCCCATGCGCCACCCACTACTCGACGTACTCCGCGTTACTGGTTTTTACTCTCCTTAGCACTATGCCGCTCGCCATTCCCACTTCTCCCTTGGCTCCCCTGCCCGCTCTGCATACCTTCCCTACGCTAGTGTGGTGTTTGCACCCCTCGACTTTGTGGCGTCGATTCTAGTTCCTGCCTCCTATTTGGTCTCCATCCAGCTTCCGAGCTTCGATTCTGGGTCCTACCTACTGCTTTGTCTCCGAAAATATGCCACAGTGCCAAAGGCAATGCTGCAGAAGGGCGGGGGGCAGAGGAAATCCTTCGCGTCCCCCTCTGCCAATGGCTCTCCATCCGGATTTGAACTCACCTGCGGACTGGGACATGGCGGCTCCATCTCCCTCCTTCCCAATTCGTGCTTCTACTCCCGCTATGTTTTCTGATCCTCCCGTCTCTCCCCAACTCACCCTTGGATCCTTCGCCTCACCTTCCTCCTCCTGTGCTAAGAAACGGGCCCGTAAATCCACCATTGACGTCACTCCATCCTTTTCCCCCCACAAGTTGAAAGCGCTGCTAGTGCAGCCGACCTCAAGTTCTACCTCTAAAGACAGTGATGATGAACCTAGAGAGGATTCGAAGCTCCTGGGTCTGCTCCATATGGGCTCCCCCACGTCAAAGGACGAGAGCACCTTGATGGCTGCTCAGGACAACTTGGCTTTCATGCAGATTGGAGCAGCTCAGGACACTCTGGTTGAACGTCATGGGCGTCCTTCTTCTCCGTTAGGATCTCTTCTAGATGAGGACCTGGGCTCGGGCGCTCTCGACTATGGCTATATATGCAGGATCCTGGAGGATTTCCCTCCCCCCAGCAACCAGAATGAAGACTTGCCTTAGAATTTGGCTTTCGAACTCCATCAATCTCTGGTTTTTTTGCTATCTTTGCTTAGACTCGTTTATATACTTTTATGTTGTTATGAAGGTTGGTTTCCCATTATGGGCAGCCTGTCATGGTTGGACTCAAGAGGCTGCTTTTCCCTATCAGGACAACCCTGTTTTGGATAGTAATACTCTGCCGATCCCTCAGCTTTGGATTTATCCAAGCCTGAGGATGCGAATTGTATCTCTGTTTTGAATGCTTAATATAAATATTTTAACTTAGAAAAAAAAAAACAAAGTGAGGTAACTAAGCAAATTTAAAATTAAAATGACCAGTTTAATCTACATATTTAGCATATTTAAAATGATTAAATTAATACTAGATATATTTACTTCTTATTGATAAAATTATTCATATATTATATAGATTTTCCTTGTTTGCACACGACTAAAACCAGTCTAGTTCCATCTTAAATCTAGATCTATCAAGCACCTAGAGGGATCAAATATCTCTAGGTGCAAACCTTTCCTCAAGCTTTGTAGTCAAAAAAGAGGTTTGCACTTGGAGAGATTTGATCCCTCCCTGAGCTTGATAGATCAAAAGTTAAGATGGATTTAGGCTGGTCTAATTTCAATTTAAAAAAAAAAAGATAATGTTTTTTCCCACTATAATTTATTATTGTTATTAGAATATTTTATATCATCTGAAGTAATTTTTGACAGATCAAAATTTTTCTACTATACGTTGACTAATAATTTTCATTGAAAACCATGCTACTGGAAATAATTTCTATTAATTAATTTATTTATTGTTATTATTGAAAGCTGATATTATTTAAAAATACATTTAAGAAAACCATGCTATTGGAAATAATATTTATTATTGAAAGCTAATCTTATTTAAAAATACATTTAAGAAAACCATGTTACTGGAAAAAAAATAAAATTTATAGTTGGGTTGGCTTAATAAGTCAAGAAGATTGGAGGTGTGGTTGATGATAAGGAATTGAGGGCACTTAGAAACTGAGCATACAAGCTCTATTATATTAATCAAACAAATAGAGTTACATATATACATGTGGAATTGTCTCAAGATAGAGAAGCTATCTTAGATGCACAATAATTTGGTTGAGAGAATATCTCAACCTCAAACCAAACTAGGAACTAACCTATCAAATAGAAACAAACTCTATACATAGAGAGAATCACAACTGAAGACAAGTAGGAATTACATATTCCAACACTCCCCCTTAATGACTACTTGTCTCAATATCCATCTACAAAATCTACAACTGGTCCTGTTTGGTAATTACACTTTGTATCTTGTTCATGCTATTGTCGATGTCCATATAAAGGAACAACCATCTACCGAAATGCATGGGTTCCAACTGCTGCAACCGCCATTCTACTAGGAAGTCCTTCACATACATGGTTCATCCAACCTCTCGATTAACTCCCCCTTGATATAAAATTTCACCTTATGGAGTCTAAAACCAATACGGCCCACCCAAGTGTATCCATCCCACATGACACACTCTTCCAGGGCGTTAAAACTCTCTGACAGAGGGAACATATAACAAAGCGGTATGCATGCCTCTCTGGGTCTTACAACACGTACAAAAAATAAATGACATGTAGATTTTCTTCTAATTACAAACTGTGACTCATACTCATGGTCATGAGTCTATTCCAAGAAAATCACACAAAACAAACTCTCACAAACTTGATTGTCCATCCTCCTTTGCCGCTCACCATACCATTCACCTCCACAAACACCACTCTATTCATATGCTAGAACACACCATTACTTTGGCTTTGTAATTTTGAGTCTTCGGCATCTTCATTTTACTTTGAAAAGCTAGTATTGGTCTCCATGTTTTACTTGTCATCAATTAGAGTTGCGAATTCTAACAGAATGACATCATATTGAGGTCGCAAATCTCAACATGGATACAAATTTCCAAGACTTGTCCACATTTACCCATACAAAAAAACAATACCAAATGACAATATAAGAACAAGCGATAACCATGACAGTAATACAATATCCATGAAGAAAAAACTGGCATGCAAACGTTCAACACATGGCCACACCATTCACTGCTGCGAACATACTTCCCTGAATTCCAGTTCACCAGAACATTGTCCACATTGTTGTTGTGAGCAGATCCAAGATCATACACTGCATGTTGTCTTAGATCTGATCCCTATCAGATCACTGAAAACTAATCGCTCCACGTTGCTTCATGAACATGCACATGCAACACCCTCTCACCTGCTTGCTAGTTCACATTTCGACAAGTAGTAATTCGCCTCCATCGCTCAGGTGATCAGCCTTGAGGAGATACAATGTAGCCACCAAGGCTCAACTTAGCCACCAAGGCTCAACACAGCCACCAAGGCTCACCACATCCATAAAGGATCAACACAGCCATGAAGGCTTATCACAGCCACAAAGTCTCAACACAGCCACGAAGGCTCAACACAACCACAAAGGCTCCCCACAGCCACAAAGGCTCAACACAGCCATGAAGGATTATCACAGCCACAAAGGCTTACCATAGCCACAAAGGCTCAACACAGCCATGAAGGCTTATCACAACCAAAAAGGCTTATCACAGCCATGACTCCATGGTCCAATCCTGCGTCGTCCAAAAATTCACTGTCAACATGCATAAAATTCAACAATTTTATACACAAAAAAGTTCTCGTTTCAGTATCCAATTCCCCTAGAATCGCAACGTAATGCCACTTCCCCTGTTCAAAATATCAAGGCTAGTGACTAATTCTAAGCATGCCTCCTCATGCTAGCTGATCGGCCGCAATGAAGAAGACCCATTGTCGAGCTAATCTCCTCGCAATTGAACATGCAGATATGTTTCCATCACACTGGGCACACACAAACTCGATCATTCTCCAATCTATGATGTTCCTTCATACACTATCTTTTGATGCCATTTTCATTGTCATGTCTTCATCATATCTGGTAGTAAATCATTCTTGCAAATAAATTTGTCTATTGTTGGAATGGGAAATTCCAACAAAGACTCACACTCGTGACAATAGTTGCGCAAACTAATTGTCACAACAATACAACATTTAATTCTTTTAACTAGATTTACATGAATGCATTTACATGTTAAGTTGACCGGTCTCAACATGAAAGCAGAATAATTCACGAAGAAAAGTTGTTTCATCTTCAACCTGTATAGATACATAATCACGTCGAGGAAGCTCACCACACTGCCCTCGGCTCACTTCACTGTTGCATCATGAGACCATGCTAGAAATGTGTTCAACCTTCAACCAGGTTGATCCCAAACAAAGGAAGATGGAAGCCTCCCAACAACTCCATGTGCTTCCGCACCTCTTTTGACACCTGAAAGCTCCAGACTCCAAACCAAAATATCGGTCCACAACATTAGAAATCCAATCCTCTTCCGCTGCAACTCGACACAAAATTCACAAGAAACTCTGGATTTGTTTTTAATATGCCCAAACCATGAAATTTACGAACATGTGAATGATTTCCAACATGTCTTAATTGATTCCTTCACACAAAGAAACATGTTTCAAGCACAACACATATAAAGCACCATATACTTGTTGATCTTGCAAATGACACTTAACCCAGGTGAGGAGGGCAGACCAATGCTCTGGATAATCTGCATTAATAATAGTTTTAACACACTTTCCAAGCTACACTCTCAACAAAGAAGGAATATGAACAATGAACTCAAGCAAATAATCTCTAACCGCGGCCTTATCAGTTGATGATATCTTCTGCTACTCACCAGGCTCATGAGGTGCCCAATTTTTTGCCGATAAAATTCTTGAAATGGATGCTTGCAACTTGACGTACAACAAAATAGCAGTTTCCATCAATTATTATTTGTAGAAGTCTGACAAGATGCTGAGGTGTGTATTGATACTGATTATGGCTCTCCTCTGCCGCCTTTCTCTCTTGAGGGTTGGGACTGAGCGCCGCCTGCAGGATAACGACCAAGCTCAAAAGATCCAATTCGCAAATAACAATACAAAGGAGAACTGATGAGAAAACTAAGGACCTTCTATGAATGAATCCGTCAACCTCCCAAGACAACAGAGATCGGCTTCAATAGAAAAGCCCAAGGGTTTAAGGGATTCGACCAGGCGAGCACAAAAATCCAACCGGATCAATCTAGAGTTCTAGAGTTCAAGTTCGTGGAAATACTGTAAACCTCGTCATTCTCCTCCTCCGCATTCAAATCCCAAGGAGACAATGAATCCTAATCGAGCTAGACAAGAAAAATGGAAGAATGAGCGAAGGAAGGAATGAATGAGGAAATTTCACTTATTACTCAACAGAGTGTATATGGAAACTGAGCATACAAGAACATATATCAAGAAGAGAGATGAAATAAATTGTCATTCTGCTTTTTCTGCCAATGATAACGCAGCATATGCCATTTTCGTGAAGACAAATTGCCCGAGTACAGGAAGCGACAACAACCAACAACTGTATAATGGAGGATCCATGACCATCGCAAGTTGGACCAATCCTCCCAGCAGATGCACCAATCCAGCACGATGCTGATCATCTTCCACTACAGGTCTTCGATCACCAACACATAGGCTCCCACACTCTACACACGTAGGAATTTCACACTAGGTTCACGAAATATGACGCCCTCTCTTGAACACAGGCTTGAGTTAGCTCCTCACTCCATAGATCCTCATATGGAACTGTCAACATCTCCTCCTTATGAAGGTGACAACATGAGCAGAGATAGCAAAGGAATTGGGCTCCTACAAGATAACCCCATCAATTCTGGGGACAGCCTTTTCAGCTGTAGTTTAGCCTGCGCCTGCTTCTGCAATCGACTAGGAGGCTGCGGCCACTCGGTCTCATAGACCAAGGGTCGAATCCTGGCCTCGGCCGCATCATGGTAATGTCTCTCCATAGATTCAAAAAAAGAATATCTCAGGCGAGATATAGTCTCTAAGTGACGTAGCAGCCACATCGTCAGCTTAACCTCCTCCGATCCTGCAGCAGATTACCAGCAGATCACCACTTCACCCCATTGTGCCACCAAGACACCACGTCGGCTCCTCCTCACAGAAGTGCACAACATTCAATTCCTGTCAGTAGTCGACTCCAGATTTCCTCCAGAGTTCCTCGCTCCATTGATGCCGAATCCACCAAGATAGTGCCAGAGAGACTCCGCTCCAAGTAGCTTGGCTTATAGGCAGCTCAATATACCTGAGTCTTCTGTTAGCCTCTCGAATCACAACCTTAATCACCCCGGGAGCTATCTCTATAATTTCAGCCCTTGCCTCTTGAAACGTGAATGCCTCATCACAGCTCACAACGAATCTAAAACACTCCTCGTTTTCCTCTACTGCCATAGGGACCTCTGAGTTGAAGGGATCCAAACCTCCAACTTCCAATTATAGCCTGAAACTAGAACAATCTAACTAGGTCCGAACATTTCTCCAGCTCCACGACAGGGTCGCCAGTAGTCTGCTGTTGCGTAAGCTGCAAGGCCGTGAGCTCAACAAGCTCGGGTAGGTGTTTAGACTCGGGCAACGTACCTCTCCACGCAGAGGGCAGGCTCAATAGTGCAACGGGTCTCAATTCTCAGAGCACGTATACTGATGGACAAACTAAAACAATACATTTACTCTTTTATTTCCCTTGGCCCAGGCCCAAATGGGCTCTGATACCAACTTAGAAACTGAGCATACAAGCTCTATTATATTAATCAAACAAATAGAGTTACATATATACATGAGGAATTGTCTCAAGATAGAGAAGCTATCTTAAACGCACAATAATTTGGTTGAGAGAATATCTCAACCTCACACCAAAATAGGAACTAACCTATCAAATAGGAACAGACTCTATACATAGAGAGAATCACAACTGAAGACAAGTAGGAATTACATATTCAACCAAGAGCTGATGTGGGCTCAATATTTGGAAATAAGCAGTCCAAGATTGTTATAGTTGGGTTGGCTTAATAAGTCAAGAAGATTGAAGGTGTGGTTGACGATAAGGAATTGAGAGCTGATATGGGCAAGAGATGGGCATTCTAAAAGGAAGTCAGTTTCATCTTCCACCTTATTAGTATCACAAATGTGACAGATTCTATAGTCGGAGGGAGCCTTGGGAGTAGACAATGGAGCCTGGTTATCAAGGGTGGGATTGATCACCTCCTTATAGTATCTTATATTCCTTTTACCCTCCATCTCCTTATCATTGCACATCTCATCCTTAAAATTGGAGGTAATAATATCTTTGATACTATCCTCGTTTCCCATGATGATCTCCTTCTTAATCCCGCAAAGGTTGAGCCAAGACTAGGCATCCTTATGTCACTCGCTCTTGAGAAGCAGGTAGGGGATTTGACTAAAGTTAGAAGAGCACCTAGAGACACAATTTTTTTTTTAAATATTATTCCAAAATAAAAATTAATTGAATTTAAATAATATTAATTAAAAAATCAATACCACTTATAGTAATCATTAAAAATTATATATTTTTTAATCATATCTAATCTTAATTTTATATCCAAAATTAAAATTACTTTTCTTTTAAATAACAAATTATATCATACTTATTTTGACCATATATTTTAAAAATAATATTATAATAACTAAAAATTTAAAATAAAATAAAAAAACATCATTATCTTTATTTATGAGAATTACATATCCCTATTCAATATCTTATACAAAATTGAAATTCATTTTTTCAATTTAAATTCAATATGAAATAATATATATATATATATATATATATATATATATATATAAAGTCACTTATAGTTGTCTTCTTTTTTTCTTTTTCTTTCTTTCTTTCTTTCTTTTTTTTTTTTTTTTTTTTTTTTTCTTTTTTCTGGAATTCCATTTTTTTGTTGTTTAAAATATTTTTTTGAATGCATAAATGGATTCAACACCCTCAAAAACCCTTGGGGAAATATAATTAAACAACTTTAACTCAAGTTTTTAAAAATCTCTTCCAAAATTTGGTTAAAATTAACCAATCTATTTCAGCGATAAGTTAGAATAGCTTAGTAGAAATAGTAGTCAAATAACTTCGGGAGGTGGGTCCAACATACTGAAAATTAAAAGCTTTGAGTGTGAAATTGTCATTTCCTTCTAAGTTAAATACTATGAGCATATATAGATTTTATGCTTTTGAATGGTTTATTTTTTTTTTACATAATAAATTTAATTTTAAATAAATATTTTAATTTTTATAAAAATATAATTATATATTTTTATGGAAATATTTATTTAAAATTAAAATTATATTATAAAAAATTAAATTTAATTCTAATCATAAGCTAAAATCATAAACGCACTCAAAGCTAAAGGTCAAAGCCTATGGCCCACTTGGCATTTAACTAATTAAACTCCCCTTACCTTTTATGCCTCGAGATGTGGGTAATTTGATCCAACGTTTAAAAAGTGATTTTGGACCCCCTTGGCCATTTCCCATTAACATGGGGGGGGTCAGAAAAGCAGTTTTAATGGCAGACTCCCTAACCTACATGTCACCATCGGTCCAAAACCATTTACCACTAAGGGGGGCAAAAACCATACCCCATATTAATTAGAATTTTATATGGTGGGAAAATATAAGATTCAAAATTTCATACGATTATGATGTATTTTAGGATGGAAGGCAAAATAGGATTTGCAATCATATATTGATGAAATTAATGTACATGAGAACAAAAAAATATTTACGTCAATACAAGACATGGATTTACAAACCACATATGGTTTTGTAAAACTATAAGAAGCCAAAACAATCAATGGTTTTGGAAAAACATGATAGAAAAACACAAACATGAGTGGATGATTTATACATAAATTCATTATTTGAGGGGATATTTTCTCTTTGTGAATTTATTTAGTAAATTCATTTTTGTTCATGGAATATTTTAAAACATTTTCTTGGTGAAAGATATTTTATGATATGTCAAAGAGTGACATAAGATCATTCCAAACAGATCTTCAGCAACAAACCCCATATTTTAAAAGCATGAAAATATCAGCATTCATAACAGCAAAAGATCAGCAGATTGAGGATCATTTTGCATATTTCCAGCAGTTATTCAACCAATTCCCATATTCTATTACATAAAATCAGTGGATATTCCTGATTCTAAGGTAGAAGACTTGCAATAGTTCCAGATTTCCTGCAAACTATTAGCAGATTGTCCTGTTTTTAATATATTTTTCAGGAATTTATTCCATAATTGTTGTGACAGTTAGGAGAGATTTTCTCTATATATTATTTCATTTTTAATAAAAATAGGTGTGGGATTTTGATGCCAAGACTCAACACTTTGTAATAGCTTCCTTATTAGATTTCTAATGAAAGCCTTTCGACTCCAGTTTTTGACAGAATTTTGTGTTTCTAGTACGTTTTTCCAGTATTTCCATATTTTTTTTCTACACATGTTCAAAGTTTTTTATAAGAGCTGGGTAAGAATAGATTGAGTTTCAATCTCTCTGAAATCCCCTGCAAATTTATAATTGCTTAAAGAGATTAGTATATTACACTATTTATCTGATCTAGCTCCTCTTTGAAACTGGTTATTGTTTTTCCTTATGTATTCTCTTGAATATGTTTTGTTGGGTTGTATAAATCTTCTACACGCATCCAAATCTCCCTAGTTATTAAATATTCAGTCTGGCTGCTCAATTATTAGGAATCTCCCTGTTAGGAATCTGTAATTTTAGCAGATTGGTGAGACTAAAACTGCAGAAGCAACATCGTTTCAACCACTTTGGGATTCTAGGATCTAGCCCTCCTGAATCAGGAGAGGGATCTCTCCAATAAGTGCAAAGATGGATTTTTCTTTGAAGTTTTGGGTGATGATATTAGGCTAGTTATGAAGGCCAAGGGTTTATTTTGTTTTTGGATGCTTGAGCATGATTATTTTTTGAGGTCGAAAGTCCTAAATGAAAAGAGTTTCAAAGGTGTGAATTTTCAAGTAATGAGAGTAAGCTTCAGCCAAAAAGATAGATAATTACATGTTTTAGTCCACTGGGCTATGGAGTCATAATAGGTTTTAATTGGAACAGCAAGAGGCAAGAGTGGTCCATGGGGCAAGTCATCTATGTCTAAGGATCTCTTTGAAGTTTGATTTATGGAATGAAATGGTACAATAAGAAGGAGAATTTAAACAGATGGAGAACAAAGAGCAGCCCAAGATCAGGAAAGTACTTCTAAACTAACCTTCTTTGACATACTCTTAAGAAAGACATAAAAGAAATCTAAGATCAGGCAAGTACTTCTAAACTAGCCTTCTTTTGATGCACTTTCAATAGAAAACATATAAAAACAGAGGGAAACTTGAAGGCAACTGTTGGAGTAGAAACTAGTGGGCCGGGCTCACCATAAATCCTCTCCTAGCTCTGCTTTACTTGGTAACTTTCAAGAAAAACACAAAGATGAGAAAGAATGGCCTAAGATCTGGTAAGTACATTCAAACTAGCCAGCTTTCGACACATTCCAAGGGAAACTTTCAGACAGTCTTTGGGGATAAAACTAGGACCAGGGCATACCATATCTTCCTTAGTTCATCTCTACTTAACATGAAATGAAAACAACATCCAAGAACAATATTCAAATAAGACAATAAGACGAGGGAACACCAACATTCCTATGCTTAAACTAAATCAAATCATTCCTAAATAACATAGATTGGAAGAAAACATATAAATAAATATTTTCAGTCAAAGAAGGTTACTGATATACAGTAGGTCCTAACTCTATGCATGTTGTTATTTATAAGAGAAGATGAAATACAGTGAAAACAAAAACAAAATAACAAGTTATAATGAGAAAAACATCACCGTCAACATAGACCAGGATCCCATAAATTAGCTTGTATTGATGCTCCAAACTAGTTACAGCTTTAAGTCCAATGCTTTAGTTTAGCAATCATCTACTCATCTCAGCCTAACTTATCTATCACAAGCAGAGCTCCAAGGGCCAGTGAACACTATTTACAATCAGAATTTTAAGCTCAAATGTATTTCAAAGTTCTGCAACCAATGGTTTCTCATCTTCTACAGAAGTATTTATAGAAGAATGAGGAGGTGAGATCTCAATAAAAGATCTCCCAAGATAATTAATATAATCTTAATGGCTTCTCGGCCTTTGAGGGGCTCGACGAAGAAGTTTACAGATGTTCTGTCTGTATTAACTGTTTTACACTTTAATATTAAGCTCGGTGGGAGCGTTTTTTGAATTTTGAGGCTCTGTGTCATGTTGGAGTAACTCTATAGATATTTTTTGCATTAAGTTCCTTGCATAAGTAACTCTCTAGCTGCGTTGAGGCGAATATCTGATTTTTCTCAATAACTTCGGCCTCTGTTTGAATGCTTGTGGCTACAGGTGGCACTATGGTAGCTGAGAGGAGTCAATTTGCCTCAGATGTGGTGGTAGAGGCCTTTCTTTCTGATAAAACACTTATGATTTCCTTTAATTGTGTTTTAATTTGGGGGATTAGGATTTTTGATAATCAATCTTAGCCATGATCCCTGCAAATCTGTCTTCAATGTTCTGTTCTGCTGAATTCTATCTTTCGACACTGATACTCTTTAATTGTGATTTGAAAGGGTGTCTTGTTGATGTGTAGGCCGCGCAGGGCTCATATGGCATCAATTCCCCATGAAGCATTCATGAAACGTGGAGCAGAGCCCCGTGAATGGTTCCCTTTGATAAATCAAAAGTGAGGGAATCGTCATTCTCGGCCTTCGAATTTCTTGTTAATATGATGGAACAAACCATTCAAACCTGCAAAATACGAAAATAATTTAAAAAATCCTGTGTTTGTGGGTTTAACTGCTGCAAAGGATGTGGGGAGGAGCGTAGCCATTGGATGGCAGCATCCAATGGTGGAGACCAGCCAGGAGAAAGCAAAAGGAGAGGGGAGGGAAGAATAAGACAGAATGATCTGGGACCGTCCGTTCCTGTTGTGTAACCAACTCCAAAAATAGAAGAAAAGAGATATCAACGCCTTATAAATAAGCCACTTCGAGGGGGCAACCTCCAATACATTACATGAATGAACAATTCTTGGATGATACAATTTACAAAACCTCCTTTCTATATATAGGAGTCCATGGGGCCATAATGTAATCCTAGTGGGCCACAATGTAATCCTATCTGACCTAACAATAATAATTTAAGGGCACAATAATAACAATATGGGGGTTACAGGGGTACAATAATAACAATAAGGGGGTTACGCTAACAACAATAACGGACTATACTAGTAATATAGGCACCTAACATGCCCCTCTCCTTCAAAAATGTGTTTTCCTCAATGCTTGAGTAGCTCTGGGTGCTTCTGTATAAAATTCTCATCCTCCCATGTAGAATCTTCAGTGGGTAAGTTCTTCCACTTGATGAGATACTCTGAAATTGATCGATTTCGTAGTTGTCGAGTTCTTGTTTCCGTGATGGTCTAAAGTCTTCCAATAAACCAATATGAATTCTCCTTCCTCATCAAGTTATGGTAATATTGTTTGAATTGGAAGAATTTCACCGATAACCTTCTTTAAGCATGAAACACAGAAAATTGGATGTACTCGCGAAGAAGCAGGAAGCTCCAATTTGTAAGCCATAGTACCAATATTTTGCAACACCTTGTAAGGACCATAGTAATTTGGCGATAATTTATTATCCTTCTTTTCTTGCTTGAGGGACATTTTTTTGTATGGTTGTAGCTGTAGAAATACCCAATCTCCTACATCAAAACTTCTCTCGCTGTGATGTTGATCTGCCTGATGTTTCATTCGATTTTGTGCCAAATTCAGGTTATCCTTTAAGAGTTGGAGAACTTCTTGCTGATGCTTGATGTGATCTTCCACTGCTTCAACCTTCGAATTTTCCCTTAAATATGATGTGATGGATGGTGGTTGATATCCATATAAAGTGCCATAAATGGGGTCATTTTTGCCGCAAAGATGGGAAGGAAGTGTTATACCACCATTCAAGAAGAGGTAACCACTTGACCCATCGTGTTTGTTTATCGTATACAAAACAACAAAGATATCCTTCCAAACATTTATTTACTATCTTCGTTTGACCATCAGATTGAGGATGATAAGATGAGCTATGAGCTAATTAAGTACCCAAACAAGAAAATAACTCCGTCCAAAAATTTCCAGCAAAAATGGGATCTCTGTCGCTCACAATAACCCTTGGGTTCCCATGTAGCTTTTGAATTGTGTCCATAAATGTAGTAGAAACTGTACTTGCTTTAAATGGATGAGATAATGCACAAAAGTGTGCATACTTGGTAAGTCTATCAATTACCACCATGATGACACTCTTTCCTTCAGACTTAGGTAAACCCGTGATAAAATCCATCGAAATCACCTCCCAACGTTGACTTGGAATGGATAAAGGTTGTAGAAGACCCGGGGTCTTAATTGTTTCCACTTAATTCTCAATAAGTAAACTAATAACATTCCGCCAAATACTTTAACTTTTGAACATCGTATTTAAGACCATCCCAAAAAATTCTTTCTTCACCCCGTGGTAAGTTTTTAAAAATCTTGAGTGTCCTCCTAAAGGAGAAGTGTGCAATTCCAAAAGAATCTTTTTTTTTAGTTCAGAATTTTTACAAAGATATAAGCGATCTTTGTACCATATGGAATCATTTTTCCAACTAAATGTATCAGATGTGATAGGATCTTGCTGCAACTTTTGAATGAGTGTCCATAAATCTTTGTCCTTCTTCCATTCATCCCTTGGGCCGGTTATCCAATCTATTTGGATAATAGAAATGGCACAAAGCAATTCTTCCACCTCTCCATTCTTTCTTGAGAGTGCATCTACAAAAACATTAAGCTTTCCTTTTTTTGTATATTATTTCAAGGTCATAACCCAACATCTTTGTGACCCATTCTTGCTGCTCTTCTGAAGATATTCTTTGTTCCAAAATTTTTTTAAGACTATCATGATCAGTTTTTCTCAAGTGCCTTTCCCATTAGGTGTTCATTTATTTAGTGCATGTAGTATTGCTAACATTTCCTTCTCATAAATAGGTTTCTATAAATACTTTCCCTTGATTGATGACTTTCTAAAGTAAATGGGTCTTCCTTCCTACATTAAAACCGCACCAATTCCATTTCCTGAGGCATCACATTCCACAATAAAGGTTTTTGTGAAGTCTAGCATAGCTAAGACCGGTGCTAGGCACATTGCCTCTTTAAGACGTTCAAAGGCATTAGTTGCTTCAAGAGTCCATGAAAATGCATCTTTCTTCAATAATGTTGTTAGAGGTGCTGCTATTCTCCCATAATTCTTAACAAACTTGTGATAATACCCTGTTAACCCGAGAAATCCTCGCAACTTCTTTATGGTTGTGGGGACTTTCCATTCCTTAATGGCTTTAATTTTGTTAGGGTCTACTTCAACACCCTCGTGAGATACAATATGACCCAGATATTCCACCTCTTGTACTCCAAATAAACATTTGGATTTTTTTGCATATAATTGTTTCTCCTGCAATAGTTTGAGCACCCTGTCAACATGTTCAACATGATCCTTCCAAGACCTACTGTAGATTAGTATATCATCAAAAAATACTAGCACAAATTTTCTAAGGAAGGGTTTGAAAATGGAATTCATGAACCCTTGAAATGTAGAAGGTGCATTGGTAAGGCCAAAAGGCATGACCAAAAATTCATAATGACCCTCATGAGTTCGAAATGCTGTTTTCGGAATATCTTCATTCTTCATTCTAATTTGATGATATCTTGAGCGAAGATCCAACTTGGTAAAATAAATTGCTCCATGTAATTCATCCAATAATTCATCAATCACAGGAATGGGAAATTTATCTTTAATGGTGAGCTTATTGAGCTCCCTATAATCCAGACACATTCGCCATGATCCATCCTTCTTGTGTACCAATACTACAGGAGCAGAGAAAGAACTTTGACTAGGTTGGATTATACCCGCCTCTAACATTTCTGCAATCATACGTTCAATTTCGCTCTTTTGGAAGTAAGGATATCTATAAGGCCTGATGTTTGGAGGAACACTTCCTGGAATCAAATGAATAGCATGATCATGATCACGAATAGGTGGGAGTCCTTTGGAAGTTTCAAACACCTTGGAATGATTGTCCAAGACTTGTTGGAGATCTGCAGAAATAGATGATTTTGATGTCGGAACTTCTAGAGAGCATAATTGTGCAATTACGCCTCTTTGTTCTTTCTTTAGAAGCTTTGTCATGACATTAGAGCTTATTATCCTTCCTGGCTTCCCTTCAATACCCCGTAATTCGACTTCCTTTCCTTCTGAAAAAAAATTCAAGAAAAGTTCTTGAAAATTAAAAGCTACCGTCCCCAAAGATTGTAACCATTGTACTCCTAGTACAACATCGGCACCTCCCATAGGAATGGAAAGCATTGGAATATTCAATACATATTCCCCCATGGTTAGCTTGATATTATGGCATTTTCGAGAGCAATTTATAGTTCCTCCATTTGCAACCATCACTTGACATTCTGGTGCTGGGTATAGGAAACAATTTAATTCCTTGGCTACCTTACAATGAATAAAATTATGGGTGCTACCTGAATCAATCAACACTATTACCTTTTTCTTCTTGATTTGTCCTTCTATCTTCAGAGTTTGAGGAGTTGTAATTCCTGCCAGTGCATTACACGATATGGTCGGATTCATTTCTTCCTCTTCTAGGTTTGGTTCCTGGTGTATATCCTCTTATTTTTCATTTTCTTCTTCCTCTTCACAATCTATGTAAAATAATTTCTTCTCAGCACACTTATGACCTTTAGTGTATTTGCTATCACAACTGTAGCAAAGCCCTTTTGCTCTTTTTTCTTCCAATTTTTGTGGTGTCAACCTTGTAGGTTGTGGAAATCTAGGTGTAGCAACACTTCCTTCTTTATAGAATTGAGTGATAGGCTTCCTTGTCGCCATTACTTTACATTCAACTTTTCTTGCCAACCTGAATGCCTTCTCCAATGAATCCGGTTCCAAAACACGAACTTCATGTTGGATGTTATCCTTTAAAGTGCCTATGAAGAGATCAATTTTGTGTTCCTCTGGAATATCAGTTACCCTTATATTCAATTTTTGGAAGTCCTCAATGTGCCGCCCCACTAAACCCTTTTGTTTGAGATTTATCAATTGGCTAAAGAAGGTGTTGCTCTTTGTATCCTCATAATGTGCTATCATTTCTTCTGTAAAAATTTACCAAGTGACAATTTTTTTATGGGAGCAAAGCCATCGATACCATACAAATGTATTTTGTTCTAAATGTAAAGTTGCAATGCGTACCTTTTTTGTGTTTTTCACATTATGGAGATCAAAATATTGCTCCATCTGTAGTATCCATGTTACAGGATCCTTTCCATCAAACTTCCTCATATCCATTTTTGGAATATGGTGGTTCTTTCCGCCAACATTAGAGTTTATGAAATCACGATTAACATTGATTTTTTTCTCATCATGAGGTTCTTCTACTATCTTTTCACCATTAGGAAACATTTCTTGTATCAACTTTGTCAAACCTTCGATGTCTTTTTTTAGATCATCCATCTTAGCTTCCATGCCAGCTTCCATGCCATCCATCTTAGCTTCCACGCCATCCATCTTATCTTGCACGCCATCCATCTTAGCTTCCATGCCTTTCTTCAAAACTTCCATTTCATTTTTTGTTTCTCTTTGCGATAGTGAAATTTGTTGCACTTGCTCTTGTAATTTTGATAGATCATGTTGCAATTCTTCATCTTCATGAGTCATAGTAGAGCCTTCTGAAGGCTTAATGGGTGTTGAATTATTTTTACGGGACATCTTTTAGAACCCAATACTGATATCTATTCTACAATATGCCCTGGGAATCAATTCAAATTGATTCTTCAAACAAGACTTATGCAATTCGGAAAAAAAAAATACACACATTTTTCTTGCTTTTGAGGAGCTCGATATTGAAATTGGATTATCTTTTTGATTGAAGCACTTCAATATTTTATTTTCAGTACCAACGTAGCCCTATGAATTATATTTCTAATGCCACAACTCTGACCTGATTTGGATTCTCCAAGACAAAGTTGTGTCCAATCTCCCACAATGACCTAATTATGGACTGGTTCAGTAGAGCGAACTTGTACGACTTGCCACGTGTCACTGTTTCATCCTTTGTCTCTGAAATTGATAGCCAAGAAACTAAAATCCATGTACTTGCAACCATGTTTTACGGCACTCCAATCCTATGCCCAGAGAGAGATTTATTGAACTTTTCCCACGATCACCACTTTGAGATGAACTTCAGGAGCTTGAAAACGCACTACCTTCCACAGATCATATCTCCAAAAATATTGCGAACCAAGCTCTGAAATTTTTTGAAGAATTTCTTCAGGATTTCAACTTTGTACCATACGAATTTCAGATTCTGAACCTTCGTAGAAAAAAATTTATAGCAACAATTCCATGATGACCTGTTTAGGAGCCTGAAAAAAGACCTAACTTCCACAGATCATATCTCCGAAAATATTGCGAACCAAGATCTGAAATTTTTAGAAAATCTTCCTCAGGATTTTGGCTTCGCACCCTAAAAATTTCAACTTCTGAAACTTCGTAGAAAAACAGTTATAGTGAAAATTCCACGATGACCTATTTAGAGCAGCGAAACCCTAGAATCCAAAGCTCTGATACCAAATGTTGTGTAACCAGCTCCAAAAATAGAAGAAAAGAGATATCAACGCCTTATAAATAAGCCACTTCGAGGGGGAAACCTCCAACACATTACATGAATGAACAATTCTTGGATGATACAATTTACAAAACCTCCTTTCTATATATAGGAGTCCATGGGGCCATAATGTAATCCTAGTGGGCCACAATGTAATCCTAGCCGACCTAACAATAATAATTTAAGGGCACAATAATAACAAAATGGGGTTACAAGGGTACAATAACAACAATAATGGGGTTACACTAACAATAATAAGGGACTATACTAGTAATATAGGGACTACTTCATTCAGGACCATGGACGGTCCAGATCCAATCGGAGGATCGCAATCGGGGGAAAAACTTAAATGGCGCCGATGTACAGGGAAACGCCGATGCGATTAAGTGCTAACCGTCGATCTGCAAATCAGATCGACGACGGAGAGTGAATCGGAGGGGTTAAAAAGGTGGAGGAAGGGTTAATGATTGGAGCGAATTAGGGTCGTTAGATGAGATCAAATAGACGGTCCGGATGTAACTGGAGACATTCAATCGGCGGGGAAAGAAATGGCACAGCATTGAAAACTCGCGATGCGATTGAGTGATGACCGTTTGATCGGCCTAAGATCAATGGTCGGGGATTGCTTTTTAAAGCAAATGGGCGGAAACCCTTTATAACGTATGAAAACTCAAAAATTTAATAACACAAAGGTTTTGGTGGCGGAATATATATATATATATATATATATTTATGAAATGTTTAGCGCCTGACTGCGGGGCCTTTGGTCTTCGTGAAATACAATATGCCCGGGGCGTTATAACAAAGGGCTAATTGCAATCAGAGCCTCGGGCTCGGGCTTTTCAATCAACCCATTGGAATTTTGCGATGCGATAAACGCTTCGGCCTTTGCGCTTGGTTTTACAAAGAAAACAAAGGATCGAGGTTTACACATATGGGACTTAATCGCATCGGAAGTTTTGATGCGGTCTTTCAATCAACCCATTGTAGATTATTCCGATGTGATTTCCCTTCGGGTATTTTTGATCTAACCATTTTTCTTTTAAAAATCGTTGTATGGGCGCGTTAGACCAAACTTTGGATAAGTGGGTTATTTGACTTTACAGAGGAAAAATACCATCGAGAATGAATTTTTATAATGATTTAGCGCCCGATGGTGGGCCTACGGGTCACATGAAATGATAATACGATCAGGGGGTATGTACATGGGCTTAATCTCATTAGAAGGTTTTAAACATGGCAACAAGAATTGTGTTCTTGGACTTTTGCGATGCGATAAGCGCTGTGAGGGGTTAGCGCCTGGTTTGTAGGGCGTGGGCACGTGGGGGAAGTGGTTAGGTGGCTTAGACGAAGGGGGCTAAAGCCTGAAACATAAAACATGGATTTTTATGGATTTTCAATGTTTTCAAAGGAATTTTAGGGTTTCGGTAAGGTTAAAGAGTGAGTCCTTAACCTTGTAAAAATGATTTTCATGAATGGAAGAAGAGGAATCATGAAAAATAGAGGAGTTTTTATGGAGAAAAAGGGGAGCAAAATGAAGGTTAGTTTTGAGTGGAGGAGGGGAAAAATGATGATTTTGCAGCAATCTTTTCTCATGAAATCAGCAGAATTTCTGAGTAAAAAAAGGGAACAACAGTTGGACAGAGGCATGAGGCCTTCAAGAGTCTTCAAGAGAAAACACTTTTTAGCAATAAAATTTGTTCCTTGAAGGCTCCAAAAAGTCTTAGCCACATTTTGTTATAACAAATTTTATAGGTGGCTAATAGTGGCTCCACTTTGGGGATGGTGCCTTCTTGAAGGCATCAAGAACTTTAGACTTGCATTCTCTGGGAGGCTGACCTGTGCCACATCCATTGTGTTTTCTGGGAGGCTGACCTGTGCCTCATCCATTGGGCTGCTTTCCTTTTCTTAAATGATATTATTTTGAAAACATATTAGTAGCCATAAAAACAATGGTTCTTTCATCAACAAGCTTTCTACCTACCCAATCCTACTGATCTAACATTTTTTCTTCATTAGAGTGCACTTGGATTGGCAAACTCTTTTATAACATTTTATTCTTTTTAAAGTAGGAAATCTAATATATTTCTACTTCTTATTTATCCATGGACTCAAATTAAGCAGTTGAGCCCATATGATTCTCTACCTAATCTACTGTCGGTTGGGATTAAACTTTCCAATCAGACTTTATTCTCTAAATTCTACAACAGAAATTCAAAAGCATTCAAGTCAGGATTGAATAGTCTAACTTGATGCTGGTCTATGGCATAAAAACAAGCTGCACATAGACATTATTTTGCACAAAATTTAAAACAAAAATGGAAGGCTTGAGATCTGAAATTTCAAAGCACTTCCTTCATCTTTTCTTCAGCTCTGTTTTGAATTTGTTTGAGCTATTTTTCTTCTATTGACTGGCTTAGATTTTGAGCTGATTAGAATCAGTTTTACATCTTTTGTGACTCAGGATTTAAAACAGATTTGAGTCATTCTTTTGCTTGGAAATTTAGGTTTAGATTTTGAGCATGTTTGAACCTTTAATTTCTATCCTAAACTATCTACTGATAAGCCAAGATTAAATAGTTTGGAAAATCGAATTCACTATCCTATCAACAGAAAATTTAAAGCTAATTAGCCAAGATTAATTTGTTTGACTAACTAGAAGTGTGTTCTTTAGGAGTGGCATTTGAGCTTACACACTTTCATATTTGTTTCTCTTTTTTGGTATGGGGCTGTACCTTTCTTGTTTTCACAATCTGCCCTCTTTTCTATTTTCTATTGTTTTTGTTTTTTGATTTTTCTAACTTTGAATGCAATGGTGGATGAAACATTTATAATGGAAAAAAGATAAAAAGGCTTCAAAACATAGCATGGATTAACAGAGGTAATGTTTGAGCATCTTGCCATTGATAGGACCCCCAAACAATTCTGCTCCATTCAACTCCTGCAAGAAAAATGCATTGTTACTAGTAGATAAATGAATAGAGTAAGGGCCAAGCCATAAGTTGTCAAATTTTCCATGCATGTCCTTTTCTTCCCTCCTTAAGTCCCACTTTAAAACTTTTTCCCCAATTTTGAAATTGCTGGCCTTTGTTCTTCTGTCAAAAAGATTTTTGATGCTGTCATGTTTCTACAATGCTTTGTTATAAACTTCTTCTCTGATTTGCTGAAGATGAATGGTCTGATTTATTCTTCTGATTATGTCATTATCTTTAGTTTGTAACTCTTGAATCAACTTCATTACTGGTACACCAGGGCTGTTTGGAAAAATTGCATCAGTACCATACACAAGCTGGAAGGGTGACATGCTAATATATTTCTTTAGTGTCAATCTGTCAGCCCAAAGTGCATGAACAAGCTTTGTGTGCCAAGACTTCTTGTTATCCTCCAACATTTTCTTGATTATGTTCACTGAACTCTTGTTTGAGGATTATGCAAGTCCATTACCTTGGGGGTAATAGGCCGTGGAATGCCCCAATTTTATCTGATATCTGTGACAGAATTCAACCAACTTCTTTGATCCAAATGCTTCCGCATTATCAGTGATGATCTTAGTAGGACAGCCAAATCTGGAGAGAATGTTAATCTCCATGAATTTTATAATAACTGAATCATTGGACTGCCTACAAGGTATGGCTTCTATCCACTTATTGAAATAGTTTGTGGCAGTGAGAATCCATCTATGCTAGGCAGAAGATGGTGGATGGATTTCTCCTATGAAGTCAAGTCCCCATTGTTGAAATGGGGCTTCAAAAGTGATTGGATGCAGAGGCAGGGGTAGCAGTTTTATTTTGTCTTCAAAAAGTTGACATTTATGATAGGCAATTATCATCTTGTGTATATCAGGAAAAAGAGTAGGCCAATAGAAGCCAACCCTCAAAATTTTGTTGGTTTTTGTCTTCCAATATAAATGACCTCCACACTCTCCTTCATGGAACTCGTGGTTAACCTTCTCTGCATCAAACTCAGGCAAACATTTAAGCAATAGACCACTTGCATTTTTCCAATAAATAAATTTATCTATAATGCAATAGTTTACCTCTTTTAACTTTAGGAATCTTTCCTTTGTCTTTATCAAACCAGGAGGTGTATTCAAATTAAGAAAAACATAAATAATATCAGCATACCAAGGAGAATTCATAAAATGGTATTCAACAATAGGAGTTGAGAATCCTTCTTGGTCATACAAAGCATCAATCATATTAATATCAAGAACTTCAAAATTGGTTTCAGCCATTAATCTAGCTAGACCTTGGCCTTTGATCAGCTTAGTGGGTTTTATCTCTAAATCGTATTCAAGGATAAAAACAATCCACTTACCTCTCTTACCATATGGGTCCTGTGTTAGAATGTCTTTAACAACCGAGATTGGGACAAAGGAAATGATGTGAGAGTGAAGGATGTACACTCTGAAGTCTTTCAAAGCTTTAACCAAAGTAAAAGCTTGCTTCTCCATAATGTTGTACTTCAGAGGGGCATCCATCAATGCCTTACTAAAGAATGCAATAGGCTGCTCTTGTCCTTGTGGATTTTTCTGTAGAAGGACAACAACTATGGTATGTTCTGATGCAAATGAAAAAATATAAAAATATTTTGAAAAATCAGGACTTATAAGAACCGGTGTTTTGGTTAACACTTGTTTCACCAATTCAAAGGACTTCTTTGCTTCCAAGGTCCATTTTACCCCTTTCTCCTTTTTTAACATTTTTGTGATATTCCTAAGGAGCTCAGCCAGGTTGGGGATGAACCTTCTCAAAAAGTTAATATTTTCAATGAAATATTGCAACTCTTTGATGTTTCGAGGATGGGGGATTTGCAATATGGCCTCAATCCTATTTGGATCTATCTTAATACCATCTTCTTAAATAATGTGTCCAAGAAGTTTACCTTCTTGGAGACCGAATAGTGTCTTCTTAGGGTTTAAGGATATTCCAAACTTTCTGCATTTCTCGAAAACTCTTCTCAAATGTTTTAAATGCTCTTCATCTATTTTTGAAAACACAGTAACATCATCAAGATAGATAATGATGAAGAAGCCCAGTTCCTCCAAGAATGCTATGTCCATGGCTCTCTGAAAAGTTGCTCCAGAATTCATTAGACCAAAGGGTATTTTCACATACATGAAGGTGCCCCAAGGTGTAGTAAACGTTGTCTTTAATTGATCATCAGGGTGGACTAAAATTTGGTTGTACCCTGAGTAGCCATCAAGCAAATAAATTCTTCTAGACCCTACCACCCTTTGTAAAATATCATCCATCTTAGGTAAAGGGTATTTTTCTTTTAATGAAGCTTTGTTTAAGTCTCTAAAGTCTATACAAAGCTTGATCTCTCAATTTTTCTTCCTAACTGACACCAGATTAGAAACCCACTCAGAATATCTAATAGGGACAATAATACCAGCATCGTACATTTTCATGATCTCCTTCTGAACCAAAGGCAACTGAACAAGATTTATTCTATGCAGTTTCTGTTTGAATGGTTTTTGGTTTTCTTTGAGGGGAATTTTGTGTTGTATTATCTCAGTGTCATAGGACTTCAGATCTTCGTAACTCCACGCAAAAACATCGGAAAACTCTTTAAACAACTCTATGTATTTGAGTTTAATGTGAGCTGGTAAAGTTTAAACAGTTTAATCATTTTCGGTTTTTTCTCACTACCTATATTGCACTCTTCCACTTCAGTCTCTACAGGTTCCAGTTTTGGCTTATTTGCCACATTGTTAAAATCGAACAACTCTTCTAAAGGGGCCAGACCCTTAGGCAAACTTTCATCTTTAGAATGCAGAGTTTCTAACTCTTCATTCGATTCTGTTTTGTTTATAAGTTTGCTTGTCAGAAAATTAATATTGACAAGCTGAGGAGACGACTCTTCTTCACCAAGAAAATTTTCTTCACCATAGTCTATATCATATTCTGAGTCTGAACTGTGTAGTTCGAATTCATTTCTGAATTGTATGAAGTCTTCTATTTTTTTGTCTCCATCAAACACCTACCAATATTTTTCGTTATCAGGAACGGCTGGTCTGAATTTAATATGAGTTGTGCAGTCTTTGGTTTCATATGGCATTAAGCATGTTCTAGCTGCAAAGGCTAAATTGTGGGCAGAAATATTTCTTTTTCTTGGGACAAAAATCAGTTTAGACTCCTTGAATGTTTTCAAAAGATCCATGACATCGTTTCGGTAGGCCCTAAGTCTAGGATGATTTGCGTTATACTCCCCATTGACTTGCCTAATGACTAACTCTGAATCCCCATACACATTGATTCTTTTGGCTCCTAACTTCTTCAACAATCGTAAGCCTAAAAGAAGGGATTCATATTCCGATATGTTATTTGAACACTACAAGTTTAATCTGCAAGAAAGACTTTCTGTGTGGTTTCTTTCAGTGTTGCAAATCCAAACCCCTGCACCAACATTGTTCCTAGTGCAGGATCCGTCAAAATACATACTCCATAGAGGATTGTTTTCGGTTTCATCTGTTTGGTTACCGTCCTCTTCAATCACTGTGCTTTCTATTTTTTCATGATTAGCGGCACTTAATTGAATTTGTTTTAACTCTTCAGGTTTTTTGTTAAGTGGAGGAATTTTTTCTTGAGTGTCAAGGTTTAAAAACAAAGGACGCATGACTTGTAATTCAAGACCCACATTTGGTTCGCTATTGTTTGACGGTTCAACAAACTGTTTTGACAGTTCTGTGGTGTTTACCTCCTCCTCTCTATCGGTCATAAAATCTGTTGAAGTTACTTGATCATCCAATGTTTCTTCATTAAAAAGGATAAATGAATCAAGGCCTATGTTAAAAGAGTATAAAGGGGAGTTTTGCGGTCTGTCCTGGCTTGTAACTTTGTATTGTATATGGGACTCCCTGTAAAGTCTTCTAGTCTGATTGAAAACAGGGATAGTCTCATAGGTCATGTCCATCTGCATAGTCCCCTGTAACTTAGCCCCCCAAGATCTAGATAATAACATTCCATACTTTTGGGGCACATCAACCACAACAATGTCCCTGACTAAGCATTTGGCTAGAATATGTGCTAAGCTAACGCAGAGGTCTTTGATTAATCCCAAACATTTTACTCTGCTTGATTCAAAGGAGCACAGATCTTTATAAGGTCTAGTGATTTCTAGACCAAGGCTCTCCATCACAGCTTTAGGCATTAAATTATGAGAAGCCCCAGAATCATGCATAACATTGTGCAAAATTTTGTCATGAACGTTTAAACTCACATAAAAGGGAGGAACAGGTCCCTCTTGATACATACCTTCAATATTTGGACCAAAAATAAGCTCGGGCTGGTCATCATTAAGATTGAATATATCCTCATTTTCCTCTATATTTAAAGCCTTCAAAATTTGGGTCCTATATACATGCTGGGCAGCTAACTCAGTCAAAAGAACAGAGATTTTGATCTTTGAAATTTCCTGCTGCAGGCTGAAAGGAATTTGACTCTTTAAAGTGTTGGTTTCATCCTTATTAGTTGTCATTTTATCAGCAATATCAGCTTGTTGATTTGTCCTATTTACATTTGACAAAATGGTTTTAACAGGAGTACTAGCTAAGATGTTAGTACTACTAATGTCTACACTCTGTTTTTCATTTTTTTGAGTGCCTTTCTCTTTACCATTATCAGAATTTACAGCTACTGTTTTGTCCTTTTGTTTGACAACTTTAAGCTTGGTTGCAGAGCTGTTTTGTAAAGGTTTTTCAGAGGTTTTGTTGTTGGAAGTTTGTTGACTAGTTTTTCTTCTAAGGTCATATTCTCTTTGAGGCTCTATGATGACATTTTCCATGTCTTGATAATAATTTTCATCATCATCTCTTTTGTCATCATAAGGTGTATAAAGACCTTGTCTTCTATTATAATGAATCTCAAAGTCATTATTATCTACCCCCAGCATGTTGATATCATCTTCCTCCGTTATCTCATCTGTTTCCTCAACCTCACTTACATAGTTATGATGAAAGGGAGGAGTGATCTGTTGATCATCTTCCCTAGATCTGTTTGGAGGTTGATTCCTTCTAAAATTCTAGTTTTGGTTCTGGTTTCTATTTTGAGGAGCAGTTTGATTTTGATTGGCTTGCGCTCTCTTAATTATGCTCATCTCTTTCATCATCTCCTCCATCATTCTCTCCATCTTTGAGTTGGAAGTAGAAGGTATGTTTTCCTCTAAAAGATACTCTCTTCTCATTTTTCATTCTTTCCCTCTTCTCTATCAAGTTGACTTCCACTGCAAGAGCTCCTTTTTGTATCTCTTCAAGAGTTGTAGAATCTCTCTCTCTCAGCTGATAGGCCATTTCAGGGTCAAACCCTTCAGGAAACTTGTTTAAAGTTGAGCCTTGTGTAGGTTTTAGATCTGGGGAAAGGGCATTATACACGCTGTTAAATCTAGTGCAGTAAGTTTGCACACTTTCCCCAGTGTTTCTATGGAGGTTCTTGAAATCAGAAAGGACTTGGAGAGGGTTCTTCTTCACTTCCCATTTGTTTAAGAAAGTCTGATGGAAGGCTTGGAGATTATTGATACTATGGGGGGTTAAGCCTTTAAACCATTTTCTTACTTCTCCCCCAGAATTTGAGCTAATAATCTAAGCTTGATAGAATCATCATCAATTTCATTTCTGTCAAAGTAGTCATTCATCTTATCCACATGTTGTGATGCAATTGTAGCATTGCTGGCATCATATAATGGAATTTTGGACTGATAGTCCTGTGGAAGATTGACTAATGGTACAGGAAGGACTAAGGGAGCATACCATGCTGCCATGATATGTGGTGGGGGTGGATTAAAAAAAGGGAGAGTGGGCTGAAGTGGAGTGGTTTGGATAGTGAATGAAGGATGAAGGGATGTGGATGGAACAACAGTAGATTGTTGAGCTGATCTTGGATGAGAGACACCTAAATTGTGAAGGAAATGCAAATCAGGAGGTGTTGTGTCTCTACTACCAGGATGTTCACTTGTCTCCGGGGATGAAAGTAAAGACTCAGAGTCTAGCTGAATTATATCATCAAATGACCTAGTTCTAAATGGATTTACTAAGTCAATTTGTGATTTTTGTAGAGCTGAAAGATTTTCAGGGAGTGAATTAGCTCTCAAGGGTGATCTGAAAACAACTGATAATTTAATCCTAGGAGACTTCCTAAGGATACTTTCTAGGTTACCGACTATTTCAGGTGGATCAGGGTTTGGGTAGGCTCTAGTATGAATCTTTCTAGAAGCCACTATGCTGTGTTTTTTAGACCCAAATAAACAGGAAAAGTTCAACCAGGTATGACAATCTTTAAAAGGTCAACTAATTTGTTTATACAAACTTTAATCCTACAGTCCACTAATTGAGTTTAAATGATATTACAATGACAAATGTTCTTCCCAGTGGAGTCTTAAGGTCTGTTAAGGATTGTGGAGTCGCCAAGTGGAAGTTTTTAGCTATTTTCAGAGGTAAAAGGTTTAATGGTCCACCACCATATTTATTAAATAAAAATCTGAAATATTTTTAGGTCTTCTGAGTTATTTTTCAGTTGTGTGGTTTCTAATAATATCCTAACTCTGTTTCAAAACTTAGCTATGGTTATGAGACAAAGACAGTCTAATCTTATGGCTAATCCAACTGATCTTTCAAGGTTATATAAATTCTTAAGAGAATCCTAGGGTTTACCCAGTTTGTCACTGATTCAAACAAGTTTCATCATTATTACCATTGTTTGGTAGTGCTTGAAAAGGCTGATTTTTACTCTCAAAGTTTTATTTATTTTAAGTGAAGTGTCCCCAGCGGAGTCGCTAGAAATGTTAGGAATCTGTAATTTTAGCAGATTTGTGAGACTAAAACTACAGAAGCAACATCGTTTCAACCACTTTGGGATTCTAGGATCTAGCCCTCTTGAATCCGGAGAGGGATCTCTCCAATAAGTGCAAAGATGGATTTGTCTTTGAATTTTTGGGTGATGATATTAGGCTAGTTATGAAGGCCAAGGGTTTATTTTGTTTTTGGATGGTTGAGCATGATTATTGTTTGAGGTGGAAAGTCCTAAATGAAAAGAGTTTCAAAGGTGTGAAGTTGCAATTAATGAGAGTAGGCTTCGGCCAAAAAGATAGATAATTACATGTTTTAGTCCATTGGGCTATGGAGTCATAATAGGGTTTAATTGGAACAACAAGAGGCAAAAGTGGTCCATGGGGCAAGTCATCTATGTCTAAGGATCTCTTTGAAGTTTGATTTATGGAATGAAATGGTACAATAAGAAGGAGAATTTAAACAGATGGAGAACAAAGAGCAGCCCAAGATCAGGCAAGTACTTCTAAACTAACCTGCTTTGACATACACTTAATAAAGACATAAAATAAATCTAAGATCAGGCAAGTACTTCTAAACTAGCCTGCTTTTGATGCACTTTCAATAGAAAACATATAAAAATAGAGGGAAACTTGAAGGCAACTGTAGGAGTAGAAACTAGCGGGTCGGGCTCACCACAAATCCTCTCCTAGCTCTGCTTTACTTGGTAACTTTCAAGAAAAACACAAAGATGACAAAGAATGGCCTAAGATCTGGTAAGTACATTCAAACTAGCCAGCTTTCAACACATTCAAAGGGAAACTTTCAGACAGTCTTTGGGGATAAAACTAGGACCAGGGCATACCATATCTTCCTTAGTTCATTTCTACTTAACATGAAATGAAAATAACATCCAAGAACAATATTCAGCTAAGACAATAAGACGAGGGAACACCAGCATTCCTATGCTTAAATTGAATTAAATCATTCATAAATAACACAGATTGGAAGAAAACATATAAATAAAGATTTTCAGTCAGAGAAGGTTACTGATATACAGTAGGTCCTAACTCTATGCATGTTGTTTTTTATAAGAGAAGATGAAACACAGTGAAAACAGAAAAAAAAAAATAACAAGTTATAATGAGAAAAACATCACCGTCAACATAGAATAGGATCCCATAAATCAGCTTGTATTGATGCTCCAAACCAGTTACAGCTTTAAGTCCAATGCTTTAGTTTAGCAATCATCTACTCATCTCAGCCTAACTTATCTATCTCAAGCAGAGCTCCAAGGGCCAGTGAACACTATTTAAAATTAGAAGTTTAAGCTCAAATGTATTTCAAAGTTCTGCAACCAATGGTTTCTCATCTTCTAAAGAAGTATTTATAGAAGAATGAGGAGGTGAGATCTCAATAAAAGATCTCCCAAGATAATTAATATAGTCTTAATGGCTTCTCGGCCTTTGAGGGGCTCGACGAAGAATTTTACAGATGTTCTGTCTGTATTAACTATTTTACACTTTGAGATTAAGCTTGGTGGGAGCTTTTGTTGACTTTTGAGGCTCTGTGTCATGTTGGAGTAACTCTACAGATATTTTTTGCATTAAGTTCCTTGCAGAAGTAACTCTCTAGCTGCGTTGAGGTGAATCTCTGATTTTTCTCAAATAACTTCGGCCTTTGTTTGAATGCTTGTGGCTACAGGTGGCACTATGGTAGCTGAGAGGAATAATTTTTCCTCAGATGTGGCGGTGGAGGCCTTTCTGTCTGATAAAACACTTATGATTTTCCTTTAATTGTGTTTTAATTTGGGGGATTGGGCTTTTGATAATCAATCTTAGCCGTGATCCCCGCAAATCTGTCTTCAATGTTTTGTTTTGCTGAATTCTGTCTTTCGACACTGATACTCTTTAATTGTGATTTGAAAGAGTGTCTTATTGATGTGCAGGCCGCGCAGAGCTCATATGGCATCAATGCCTCATGAAGCATTGATGAAACGTGGAGCAGAGCCCCATGAATGGTTCCCTTTGATAAATCAAAGGCGAGGGAATCGTCATTCCTGGCCTTCGTCTTTCTCATTAATATGACGGAACAAACCATTCAAACCTGTAAAATACGAAAACAATTTAAAAAATCCTGCGTTTGTGGGTTTAACTGCTGCAGAGGATGTGGGGAGGAGCGTAGCCATTGGATGGCAGCATCCAACGGTGGAGACCAGCCAGGAGAAAGAAAAAGGAGAGGGGAGGGAAGAATAAGATGGAATGATCTGGGACCGTCCGTTCCGGACAAGTGGATGGTCCAGATCCAATCGGAGGATCGCAATCGGGGGAAAAACTTAAATGGCGCCGATGTATAGGGAAACGTCGATGCGATTAAGCGATGGCCGTCAATCTGCAGATCAGATCGACGACGGAGAGTGAATCAGAGGGGTTAAAAGGGCGGAGGAAGGGCTAATAATCGGAGCAATTGTGGGCCGTTAGACGAGATCAAACAGAAGGTGCAGATGTAATCGGAGACATTCAATCGGCGGGGAAAGAAATGGCATAGCGCTGAAAACTCAATATGCCCGGGGCGTTATAACAAAGGGATAATCGCAATCAGAGCCTCGGGCTCGGGCTTTTCAATCAACCCATTGGAATTTTGTGATGCGATAAGCACTTCGGCCTTTGCGCTTGGTTTTACAAAGAAAACAAAGGATAGGGGTTTACACATATGGGACTTAATCGCATCAGAAGTTTTGATGTGGTCTTTCAATCAACCCATTGTAGATTCTTCCGATGCGATTGCACTTCGGGTATTTTTGATCTAACCATTTTTCTTTTAAAAATCGTTGTATGGGCGCATTAGACCAAACTTTGGATAAGTGGTTTATTTGACTTTACAAAGGAAAAAGGCCATCGGAATGAATTTTTATAATGATTTAGTGCCCGATGGTGGGCCTACGGGTCACATGAAATGATAATACGATTGGGGGGTATGTACATGGGCTTAATCGCATCGGAACCTTTTAAACATGGCAACAAGACTTGTGTGCTTGGAATTTTGTGATGCGATAAGCGCTGTGAGGGGTTAGCGCCTGGTTTGTAGGGCGTGGGCACGTGGGGGAAGTGGTTAGGGGGATTAGCCGAAGGGGGCTAAAGCCTGAAACATAAAACATGGATTTTTATGGATTTTCAATGTTTTCAAAGGAATTTGAGGGTTTCGGTAAGGTTAAATAGTGAGTCCTTAACCTTGTAAAAATGATTTTCATGAATGGAAGAAGAGGAATCATGAAAAATAGAGGAGTTTTTATGGAGAAAAAGGGGAGAAAAATGAAGGTTAGTTTTGAGTGGAGGATGGGAAAAATGATGATTTTGCAGCAGTATTTTCTCATGAAATCAGCAGAATTTCTGAGTAAAAAAAGGGAACAGCAGTGAAGATTTGGACAGAGGCATGAGGCCTTCAAGAGTCTTCAAGAGCCAACACTTTTTAGCAATAAATTTTTTTCCTTGGAGGCTCCAAAAAGTCTTAGCCACCTTTTGCTATAACAAATTTTATAGGTGGCTAACACTCCCTACATTCTTTTGTCAAACTCTTATAAAAATCAATTTGTTCTGTCAAGATGGAAGCTGACACGTTCATAAAGGAGCCTATGAGAGAGGTATTTTATAATGATTAAGGATTGTCATTGATAGCCAACCACCCCCAATTAAAACCATAAATTTGGCCATTGTGCTTCAAAGGCTACTGTTCGGTGATAATGAACAGTGTTAAACAAGGCCTCATAATTATTGAGGGAACCCCCTCTGGTTCAAAGGCCAGCTTGAACCTGAAGGTGTTGGAAATGTTGTCATTGATGGCAAAGGAGATGGCAAAGGAGGAGCACTTGAAACAGCAACAAAGAAAAGAGAGCATGTGACATGAAGCAGAGGCAGTTTTAGAAGGGTCAGTTGATTGGAGATTTGGAGAGGCAGCAGAGGAGCTTCAGGGGCAAGGAGCAGCATCAAGAGTATGGGAACATATTATAGAAGGAACATTCGAGGTTCTGTGGCAAAAAGGAAACATGTATTAACAGCTGGAATTGTCTATGAAAGTATGAAAAGAGTGTTGAAAAGTTACCTCTTATGCACAAACCATTAGAGGCCATTAAAATAGTTATGTTTGTGGACAGTGTAAACTCTATATCTGACTGTTTCTGAGACTTTAACTGTGATTCCGTATATGGTTAAAGTAAATTGATGATTGGTCGAAAATTTACCTCTTATTCACAGACCATACCAGTAGAGGTCATTAAAGGAGTTATGTAAAATGATTTGTAATTTGTAAGGAGTTTGAATAGCATCCAAACTGGAATTCCTGAGCGTTGATGAATATATGAGATTGACTGATCTTGTTTCGAATTAGGTATTGAATAAGGCACTTTGAACGAACTTATAAACTCTGTTATGTATTATGATGCGTAAGTTCTGGGACTCAAGACCCATGTGGGGTCTTCGTTATTATGGCAAAATTGAATATGGGTTTCAAAGGTTCGAAGGCAGAACAAATTTGAGGCTGCAAAGGGAATCTGGTGTGAATTCCTTGTGTTATATATTATGGAGGAATTAGATTAATTCTTTCTTCATTCCAATGATGAAGCTTGATTTAGTATGTGATCCCTGTTACGAAGACTGCACTTGGAAAAGTAATAATTCGACCCGCTTGAATCGACATCGAACTGGTGTCAAGCCTCAATAAATAAAATGCTGGGTTAATCTGTTGATGAAGAGCGCAAGAAATGTCACAGTATATGAGGGATTAAGTATATTTAATTATGCATCGGATATACTGTCTGAATGAAGTCCCTACAGTGTTGAATCAATACCAAGAGATCGGTCCACCGCACTAACTTACGGAAGTCGTCATGAAGAATTATGATACAAAGAAGTCGATTTACAGTGATCGAGCAAGGGAAGTGTAACCTTGAGTGAAGGAGAGGAACCACGAGCGGAGTAAACAGTAAAGGCGGGTTTCTGGTTCTGATCGCACCGCCTTCGTCGGGCAAGCGGTATTTCAGAATTGGGAGCGATTCCATTGAATGTCTGACACGTGGCCTCAAGTGATTTTGGAAAACCACTATCATCACGCATTATCGATCATGCATCTAAGCCAAGTGATATCTATCAGATCACACGAGGCAAGACGACGTGCTCTCATTCGTTAGATGAGAAGGACCATTTAAGCGCTGGGGCCTAGTCCATCATGCAACCATTGAATATTAACCTTCGTGCAAGTTAACTGCGCGATTTCCGTTGAATCAGAGCTTGAATAAGCGATGAATTATCCACAGTTGGATCATGAATGAAGTTGCAAGGTGACAAACAAGGTATGGCCAGCGTTTGATTGTTGTTTATTAAATAATTAGAATATATGTGGGCCCGGAGCCAGAGGTTCGTTATAAGTGGTTAGTTGAATCAAAGCTCGGGATATATATATATTTAATATTTCCAAGGTCCAAAAATTCGAGTAAGAATTATATATTTAAGTGGGGAATGTAATATAGTTTGATGATATAAAGGTTATAAAACCGTGACCATACTTATATTGAGCGCTAAAAAAAAGCCACAGATTATTAATAGTTGTTAATGCTTGACTCGGGGAATATGCATACATGGTGATATATTTATATATTGTGCTAAAGTCAAAACCTATATGAAATGAGGTGCGTGCCAGGCATACGTTAAAGTGAATACAAGGGTCTTCACAATTGATGGGGAACATATATATATATATATATATATATATATATATATATATATATATATGCTGATATATATACTACGCTGGTATTTAATATAGTGGTTTTATAAAGTTCACAGATTGGGTCTATTACAAGAGCCTGCAAGAACGAAAGAGAGAGAGACAACAGCAGAAAAATGGTACAGGAAAAAAGGATGAATTGAAATGTGTAACTGAAAATGTAAATATTTTGTTTTATATTGATTGTGATGCAAAGGCAAGTATCCCAAGGAAAAGAAAAATCCCACTGCAGCATGGAAATTTGTACATATTGTTATATTTTTAAAATGAGATGGATAAAGGAATGAGAACACAGAAGCCAAAGAGTCATGGCTGATCACTCCAAATTTCTTGTGAAATACAAATAGTCATGTGAGGAACTATATATATAATATCAACTTGATATGCACATGAGAGAGAGAGAGAGAGAGAGAGAGAGTAAGGATAGAGAATGAAAAGCATAGAAGATTGAGGCAGAGAAGATAAAGAAGACAGGAGCAGAAAGAGATGCTACAGAACAGTGCTGATATCTGAGGTAAATCAACAAATATTTCTTTTGATAAATTGAAGGGAGTTGGAGCTTCCTTGCAAGTTGTAGCTTGCAGAATTGAGGTTGAAGCCTCCTGTAGGTTGGTTCCTGTAGAAAAAAAGTGGTGAGAGGGAGTTGGAGCTTGCCTTTGCATCACAACAATAATAAGATGTGGTTTTCTCCCTTTATGGGTTTCCACTTATATATGTTGTCTCTATCTGTGTTGCCTGTGTACTGAGATGATTTACCAAATCTGCTTAATGTTTGCTGCTCTCATAATAAGTTTGATGTCACATTAATTTAATACTTGCTGCAACATATTAAGATTGTTCATATACTAAGGTTGATTATAAAAGTAAGCTGTAAATAAGCTGATGAAAAATTTGTAAAGCTCATGTATGTGTTAAACTGATTCACCCCCCCCCCCCCTCCTCTCAGTTTAACTAAGAATTCAACAATTGGTATCAGAGCAGGTTCCTTTGTACCAGTTTAACCACTGAAAGGAGATTCTAGGTTCTCAGGATGGCTAGTAAAGAAGGATGCTCAACCAATAAAGCCCCTTTCTTTACAGGTGCAAATTATGCTTTCTGGAAAATCAGGATGAGGACATACATAATGTCTCTAGGAATAGAAGTTTGGGGTGCTGTGGAATTAGGATATGCCCCAAAGGCAACTAACTCAGAAAAGGAAACCAAACAAGATTTTGTAGCCAACGCAAAAGCCATGAATGCCATCTTAAATGGATTGTGTGAAGCAGAGTTTATCAAAGTAATGCACAAAGACACTGCCAAAGAAATGTGGGACACTCTGAAGAATATTCATGAAGGAGACAAGAAGGTAAAGACTGCCAAACTTCAAGTCTATAGAGCCCAGTTTGAGAACTTAAAAATGGATGATGATGAAAACATTGCTAACTTCTTTCTAAGGGTTGCAGAAATAGTAAATAACATGAAGGCTCTAGGTGAAACCATAAAAGAAGTTGTAATTGTTCAAAAGATTCTAAGATCTCTTCCACCCAGGTTTAATCCCAAGGTGTCTGCAATAGAAGAAATAGCAGATTGGGAGACCTTGACCATGAACCAACTACTTGGAAATCTAATAGCATATGAAATGAGGCTCCCATAGAAGAAGCCAAGTACGAGGGAGGTAGCCTTTAAAACAGAAAAGAAGAAAGAATAAGAGGAAGACATATGTTCTTGCTCGGATGAAGAAGAAGAAAAATTCGTCAAGAAACTAGATAGAGGCTCAGGTAAATACAAAGGTAAAATTCCTTTCAAATGATTTAACTGTGGAAGAGTTGGACACTATGCAGCTAAGTGTCCTCACAAGAAAGTAAGGAATCAGGCCCAAGAGTTAGAGAAAAATACATTAAAGAACTGGCAGAAAGGAAATAAGTTCAGCAGAAAATCCTTCTATGCTCAACAAGACAACAGTACATCTGAAGACTCAAATGAACCCTCAAATGAAGAAGGAACCTCTGAATTTTTATTGATGGCCATTGAAGAACTTGAAGGACTCATGCTAGAAGATGAAGAAGAATAAGGTGAAGTCGATCTTGAGGGGGAGCTAAGAAGTGCTCTGGAGGAGATGACAGACTCAAACTGAAGTGCAGAAAACAAAAGGACATTCTCCTCAAGTATGTAAGAGAAGAGAAGAATTCAGAAGTCCTCATGCAGCTGAAGGTAGAGCTTGAAGAATCCAAGAAGATAGAAGACATGTTACTTCAGCAAATCAAGGATAAAACTCGAGAACAAGAGAAGCTGGAAGAAGAAGTTGTATGTCTGAGGAAGAAATTAGAAAATGCTCAGAGGAAAGTATCTACAAATTCCTCTCAAACAACAAGCTCTAGTAAGTTGAACGAAATTCTGGATGCTCAAAGATCTCCTATGATAAAAACTGGAATAGGCTATGAAGGAGAATCAAGTAAAAGGAAAGAAAAGGAAAACAGAGAGATTATTTTTGTAAAAGCAAAGAAGAATGATGAAGCAGCTCAAACAATTCCTACAAAAGAAGAAACCTGTAATGAGGAAGACAGAGATCAAAAGAAACCCCTAGTAGCAAAGAATGTAATAAATACTAAGACCCCTGAGTATGGAAACCATCAAAGGATATTCTTCCCTCCTATGAAGAATGCCACCTGTTATGTCTTCCACAAGATGGGACACATTACTGCATATTGTCATACAAGGAGGAGTAATTCAAACCAGAGAAAGATGCAAACAGTGAAGAGACTGCCTCAAGAAAACAAATGGAAAAGACAACCTTACATCATGTATGCAAATAGTTTCTATGGTTACTGTTTTTATTGTAAGGAATTTGGCCATAAAATCATTGAGTGTAGAAAGCGTGGACAAAGATTGATGTTCAACACCTCAAGGAGGTTTATGAATCAAAGAAATTTTGTTCATACTCACAATTCTGCAAAAATTACGACCAAATGCTGTGTATGCAATCAAGTTGGACATATGCCTTCCAAATGTCCTCTAAGAAAATGCAGTTCATCACCCCACAAAAGATACCAAACAAAAGGGTGCTTCTAGTGGATAAAGAAGGTGAATAAATGTGACTTGGCTCTAACTGCTCAAGACCTGAAAATCCAGTGGTATTTGGACAGTGGTTGCTCAAAACACATGACTGGAGACAGAAGCAAGTTTATAACTCTTGACGAAAAGAAATCTGGCAATGTTACCTTTGGCAATGATAAATCAGGAAAAGGCTCAGTCAACCTAGACAATGGTAGAGGAAGGGCCCAAGATGTCCTATTTGTAGATGGGCTGAAATCAAATTTGCTGAGTGTCAGTCAAATGTGTGATGAAGGCTGTGAAGTTCTGTGAAGTCAGATCAAGCACGTCAGGTAAGACTCTGCTCAAAGGAGTTCGAACAGAGAGTAATGTTTACATTGTGAAAGAGGAAGATGAAGCATGTCATCTTAGCAAACTTGAGGAGTCATGGTTATGGCATAAAAGGTTGGGACATCTCAGCTTCGATCACATTATCAGACTAAACAGGAAGAAAGCTGTCAGAGACATGCCAGAAATAAAAAGGCCTACTAATACCATATGCAAATATTGTCAATTGGGAAAAAAGACCCGCACATCATTTAAGGCTAAAGATGAGTTATCAACAAGAAGACCACTCCAGCTTGTGCACATGGACCTGTGTGGACCTGCAAGAACTAAAACTCCAAGTGGAGAATCCTACTTCATGCTAATAATTGATGACTTCTCCATAATGACATGGGTGGCATTCCTCAAGAATAAATTGGAATCTCCGGAAAAATTTAAGATATTCAAAGCATTAGCAGAAAATCAAACAGGATGCAAATTAAAATGCGTCAGATCGGACAGAGGAGGTGAATTCACAGATTATGACTTTACTAACCTATGCAATGAACACGGGATAAAACAACAATTTACTATTGCAGGTACACCTCAGCAGAATGGAGTAGCAGAGAGACAAAATAGATCTGTACAGCAAATTGCCAGAGCCATGATGCAAGAGAGTAATATTCCTCAAACCTTATGGGCAGAAGAAGTACACACAGCCGTGCATATCCTTAACAAAGCCCACTTAAGGCCAAGCAGTGACAAGACTCCCTACGAACTATGGCATGCGAAGCCAGCTTCAATCAAACATTTTAGAATATTTGGAAGCAAGTGTTACATAAAGAATAATGATGAAAATCTTGGGAAATTTGATGCAAGAGTAGATGACAGGATATTTCTAGGATATGCTTCCAAAAGTAAAGGGTAGAGGTGTTACAACAAGACTCTTCGAAAAATAGTAGAAAGCATTGATGTGAGATTTGATGAAGAACTTCTAAACAATGCAAAAGATACAGACTACAACAGTTCATCAGATAACCATGAAGAAGAATACCAAGATGATGATGAAACAAGCAAGACAACAGAAGATGTTGAACTGAGCTCTAAAGCCCCTTCCAGATACACTAGAAGAACCATCCTGAAGATCAGATCATAGGAGACAAGAAAAAAGGAGTCCAGACAAGAAGGTAGCTAACTGAACAGACAGAAGAGGTATACATAGCCATGTTATCACAAATAGAGCTAAAGAAATTTGAAGAAGCCAGCAAGGAAAAGTCTTGGGTAAATGCTATGAATGAATAATTGGACCAAATTGAGAAAAAAAATACATGGGAACTAGTTCCTAGACCCACTGAGAAAAATGTCATAGGCTCAAAATGGGTATTCAAAAATAAAATGAATGAGGAAGGATAGGTAATTAGGAATAAAGCCAGACTTGTCTGCAAAGGATATTCACAAATCGAAGGACTTGATTACGATGAAACATTTTCCCCAGTAGCCAGAATGGAAGCCATCAGAATGTTTCTGGCCTTTGCATGCTACCAAGACTTCAAGGTATATCAAATGGATGTGAAATCTACATTCTTGAATGGAGATCTAGAAGAAGAAGTCTACATGGAACAACCAGAAGGTTTCTCTTTAACAAAGAAAGAAGACTATGTGTGGAGGCTGAAAAAGGCTCTATATGGACTGAAACAGGCTCCTCATGCTTGGTACTCAAAACTGGATAAATATTTGCAAAAAAAAGGCTTTAAGAGAGGTGGATTAGACAACAATCTATACATAAAATCCCATGAAAATGAACTCCTGATTGTTGTATTTTATGTTGATGACATTATGTTTGGAAGCAATAGAGATGAACTAGAAAAAGGGTTTGCTGAAGAGATGAAATCATAATTTGAGATGTCCATGATTGGAGAACTCAGTTTCTACTTAGGACTTCAAATTCAGCAAAAGAACACAGGTACATTCATCTCACAGGAAAAATACTTAAAGAAATGTTGAAAATTTCCAAAATGGAGGACTGCAAACCTGTGTCAACTCCCATGATCACGGGATGCAAGTTGTGTGCTGATGATGGATCTGATGATATAGATAAAAAAAATCTACAGATCCATGATAGGAAGTCTGTTGTATCTTACAGCATCAAGAACATACATCATGCTAGCAGTACGACTAGTGGCCAAATATCAAGTAGCACCTAAACAAAATCACCTTCTTGCAGTCAAAAGAATATTCAGATATCTACAAGGAACAACACAGTATGGACTTTGTTATCCTAAAGGAAAAAGCTTCACTTTGACAGCATACACAGATGCAGATTGGGCCAGTTGTGTGGATAATAGGAAAAGCACAAGTGGATGTGCATTCTATTTAGGAGAAAGTCTGGTAGCATGGTTAAGAAAGAAACAAACATCTATCTCTCTATCTACAACAGAAGCAGAATATATAGCAGCAACAGTATGTTGTACACAAGTCATGTGGATGAAGCAAACCCTCCAAGACATGAAGGTAAGCATTGATGAACCTATCTCAATCAAATGTGATAATACAAGTGCTATAATTATATCTAAAAATCCTGTGCTTCACTCAAAAACTAAACATATCCCAATCAAGTATCATTTTCTCCGAGAACAAGTGGCTCAGAAGATAGTAAAACAGGAGTATGTACCAAAAAAAGAACAGACAACAGATATATTTACCAAACCTCTTGTTAGAAAACCATTTGAATATTTGAGAGATAGACTAGGGGTAGTATCTGTAGATGCTACTCTCTGATATGAAGAGAAATCACAGTTTCAAGGGGAGAACAGAAACGCAAATATCATTCCAGGGGGAGATCAGCCGACAAGGAAAGCATGAAACAGGTCCTCAAGATCAAAGGATTATGGAAAGAATACATCCAACATAAAAGAGTCAATGAAAAGGCTAAAGGGTTAGTATTTTAGATTTAATCCAAAGTTTGGAGCAGCAGGGTACAAAGTCAGAAGATCTCAGAGAGAGGAAATGCAAGAAATGTTGAAAAAGGATAAAAACAAAGGATCAAAGGATATAATCTACACTAAGAAATGTGCAACCCCTTGTCATTGATGTCAAAGGGGGAGGAAGAGCTAGCAATAGAAGGAAGGGTCCTAAAGGAAAACAGAGGAAGTATTGGATTATTGATGGATGGGTTTCCATCAATGCCAAAGGGGGAGACTGTTGGAAATATTGTCATTGATGGCAAATGAGATGGCAAAGGAGGAGCACTTGAAACAGCAACAAGGCAAATAGAGCATGTGACATGAAGCAGAGGTATTTTTAGAAGGGCCAGTTGATTGGAGATCTGGAGAGGCATCAAAGGAGCTTCAGGGGAAAGGAGCAGCATCAGGAGTATGGGAACATATTATAGAAGGAACATTCGAGGTTCTGTGGCAAAAAGGAAACATGTATTGACAACTAGAATTGTATATGAAAGTATGAAAAGAGTATTGAAAAGTTACCTCTTATGCACAGACCATTAGAGGCCATTAAAAGAGTTATGTTTGTGGAAAGTATAAACTATGTATCTGCCTGTTTCTGAGACTTTAACTGTGATTCCGTATATGGTTAAATTAAATTGATGATTGGTTGAAAAGTTACCTCTTATGCACAGACCATACCAGTAGAGGTCATTAAAGGAGTTATGTAAAATGATTTGTAATTTGTAAGGAGTTTGAATAGCATCCAAACTGGAATTCCTGAGCATTGATGAATATATGAGATTGACTGATCTTGTTTCGAATTGGGTATTGAATAAGGCACTTTGAACGAACTTATAAACTCTGTTATGTATTATGATGCGTAAGTTTTGGGACTCAAGACCCAGGTGGGGTCTTCGTTATTATGGAAAAATTGAATATGGGTTTCAAAGGTTCGAAGGCAGAACGAATTTAAGGGCGCAAATGGAATCTAGTGTGAATTCCTTGTGTTATATATTATGGAGGAATTAGATTAATTCTTTCTACGTTCCAATGATGAAGCTTGATTTAGTATGTGATCCCTGTTACGAAGACTGCACTTGGAAAAGTAATAATTCGACCTGCTTAAATCGACATCGAACTGGTGTCAAGCCTCAATAAATAAAATGATGGGTTAATCTGTTGATGAAGAGCACAAGAAATTTCACAGTATATGAGGGATTAAGTATATTTAATTATGCATCGGATATACTGTCTGAATGAATTCCCTGTAGTGTTGAATCAATACCAAGATATCGGTCCACCACACTAACTTATGGAAGTCGTCATGAAGAATTATGATACAAAGAAGTCGATTTATAGTGATCGAGCAAGGGAAGTGGTACCTTGAGTGAAGGAGAGGAACCATGAGCGGAGTAAACAGTAAAGGCGGGTTTCCAGTTTTGATCGCACCGCCTTCGTCGGGCAAGCGGTATTTCAGAATTGGGAGCAATTCCATTGACTGTCTGACACGTGGCCTCAAGCGATTTTGGAAAACCACTATCATCGCACATTATCAATCGTGCATCTAAGCCAAGCGATATCCGTCGGATCACACGAGGCAAGGTGACATGCTCTCAGCCATTAGTTGAGAAGGACCATTTAAGTGTTGGGGCCCAGTCCATCACACAACCATTGAATATTAACCTTTGTGCAAGTTAACTGCGCGATTTCCGTTGGATCAGAGGTTGAATAAGCGATGAATTATCCACTGTTGGATCATGAATGAAGTTGCAAGGTGACAAAAAAGGTATGGCTAGCATTTGATTGTTGTTTATTAAATAATTAGAATATATGTGGGCTTGGAGCCATAGGTTCGTTATAAGTGGTTAGTTGAATCAAAGCTCAGGATATATATATATTTAATATTTCCAAGGTCCGAACATTCGAGTAAGCATTATATATTTAAGTGGGGAATGTAATATAGTTTGATGATATAAAGGTTATAAAACCATGACCATACTTATTTTGAGCGCTAAACAAAATCCACAGATTATTAATAGTTGTTAATGCTTGACTCGGGTAATATGCATACATGGTGATATATTTATATATTGTGCTAAAGTCGAAACCTGTATGAAATGAGGTGCGTGCTGGGCATACGCTAAAGTGAATACAAGGGTCTTCACAATTGATGGGGAACATATATATATGCTGATATATATATACTACGCTGGTATTTAATATAGTGGTTTTATAAAGTTCACAGATTGGGTCTATTACAAGAGCCTGCAAGAACGAAAGAGAGAGAGACAGCAGCAGAAAAATGGTACAGGAAAAAAGGATGAATTGAAATGTGTAACTGAAAATGTAAATATTTTGTTTTATATTGATTGTGATGCAAAGGAAAGTATCCTAAGGAAAAGAAAAATCCCACTACAACATGGAAATTTGTACATATTGTTATAATTTTAAAATGAGTTGGATAAAGGAATGAGAAGACAGAAGCCAAAGAGTCATGGCTGATCACTCCAAATTTCTCGTGAAATACAAACAGTCATGCGAGGAACTAGATATATAATATCAACTTGATATGCACATGAGAGAGAGGGAGAGAGAGAGAGAGTAAGGATAGAGAATGAAAAGCATAGAAGATTGAGGTAGAGAAGATAAAGAAGAGAGGAGAAGAAAGAGATGCTACATAATAGTATTGATATCTGAGGTAAATCAGCAAATATTTCTTTTGATAAATTGAAGGGAGTTGGAGCTTCCTTGCAAGTTGTAGCTTGCAAAATTGAGGTTGAAACCTCCTGTAGGTTGATGCCTGCAGAAAAACAGTGGTGAGAGGGAGTTGGAGCTTGCCTTTGCATCACAACAATAATAAGATGTGGTTTTCTCCCTTTATGGGTTTCCAATTATATATGTTGTCTCTATATGTGTTGCCTGTGTACTGAGATGATTTACCAAATCTTCTTAATGTTTGCTGCTCTCATAATAAGTTTGATGTCACATTAATTTAATACTTGCTGCAACATATTAAGACTATTCATATACTAAGGTTGATTATAAAAGTAAGCTGTAAATAAGCTGATGAAAATTTTTTAAAGCTCATGTATGTGTTAAACTAATTCACCCCCCCCCCTCCCCTCTCTCAGTTTAACTAAGAATTCAACAAAAGGTTGGTTGATTTGGTTTCCTGGTGTAGTTTTTGCAGCCAAAGACTACCTATGGGAAATAGGGACAACAGTTTCCTTTGAATAACTATGATGAATTATCTTATCTTTCTAGATAAAAACTAACAATAATTATGCCTAGTATTAATGAACTAATGTATAATAAATACTCCCACGATTTTAAAAAATACTTTCCTAAAACTTAGAAAAACTTATAAACAATTATGTCAAATTATGTGTTGAAAGTGAATTTAACCACTAATTTCTATTAAGATTCTATAAGTGCACCACTCATTAACTATCTAGTTTTATTTTATGCGTTTTAAGATAATAACTAATAATATTTATTCTTAATATTAATAAACAACTAAATTATCATATATATTTTCATTATTTAGGCTCACCATCAATGGGACATGCTCCTGGCATACTTCATCTATTCACAAATTCACAAATCTAATTTGGGCATGGGACGGACCCTCCACAAACAATTATGCATAGCTCTTCACTCTCAAGCTCCTATTACACCTTGCATAGGTAAACAAAATTATAAATCTTCACATATATGGGGGCTCACTTCTAGTCATAAACTAGATGAAAGGCATATATAAGATGGACAATTTTTCCATGCAACCTCTGGTTACAAATATTCAAAACATTCTTTCTCTCTTCAAAAATATATCTTTTAACCATTTCTGCAAACACTAGAATCAAGAAACCAACACACTCTCAATACTGGGATTAGCACTAAACCCTGACATTTGGAAGATTCACAAAAAAACTAATGCCCATCAAGAAGAATCCATCCATGCTCAATAGGCCTTGTTACAACCTATTTGAGGCCTTTTTTCGGACAACAATTCTCAACAGAGTTTTTACCAATTTATGTAGGTTTTTATATGACTATTATTGCAATACGTATGTAAATTTATTAGTCTATATTTTAAGAGGCAATTCTGACAACAATTTTGACAATCGATAGAAAATGTACTTCTTAGGTTGTAAATTTTGTAATTTTGGAGGTTGTAGCTTAAGCACATTAAAGGTGCTCTACTTTTTGTACCTGCTTTATATCTAATATAAAAACTGGCTTTTTTCCCCTAGAAAAAAAAAAAAATTTCACTATTTAAAAAAATATATTCTTAAAACTTTAGTAAAACTTATAAAACATTATATCAAATTATGTAGTGAAAATGAATTATGAATTTAGATAAAATTGTGGAGAGTAAAAATATTGCACACACAACCTAGTCTACATATATTATTATCATCACAATAACACATTGATAAGTTAAGCATGGTTTTATGATAGATTAACTATCTTAGGCCCACAATCTATTTAGTTGAGAGAATATATCAACCACACATTGAACTAGGAGGTATCTTAGTTGAACAAAATCTCTTAAATCTAACTAACTAACAATCTCTTAAATAATACAAATAAACAACTCATGTAGAGATTACACTAACCAATACATATGATGGGGATATCAAATATTAAGCACAAGCCAAGTAGGAGTTAATATCTCCAACACCCTCCCTTAACGGTTACTTGTCTTGATCTTTGTTTGGTAAAATATTCATCAGCATATCTAATCATTTTGAAAAATTTTATATTGACCTCCATCGAGCTTTCTTGTAACCCTCGTAAATATGTAGCTCCCAAGTTGAATTCATGAGTTGTTATGGTCCACCTTCTTGAACTCTCAAATCATGGATCTCTTAAAGTCAATCATAACCTCAATAGTAGAAGAAAATCCACTTGCATATATTTTCAACTAATGAGAGATCGTTCCCTAGATCCATAACTTTCGAAGTAACTAGACAACCATCCATATTGAGCTATACTTCCACTTAATTGCTTGAAAATATAGTTTCTTTAGACATTTTCTTCTCTTTTTGGGTTGTTGGAGGAAATTTAATCAATATGGGCATTCAATTAAAAATCTCCCTTGCAATCAAATATGGAATTCTTTGAGCTTTCATCACTCCATCCCTTCCCTAAGCTCTATGGATTGTTCCCTCCCTTAGTACTTGGGGAAAATTGTGTAGATTTTGGTCATTTGATTATGTATCCCCTTGGTTTACTTGTTTCATTTTTTTCAATGAAGTGTTGTTCCCAACTGTTGTTAGAGATACAAGGGAGGTTCGCCATGTGTAAATGATTATTAAATGGAATTTATAGTGATCAATACCATCATAAAAACATTAAATCATGAGAGAGATGTGAATATTAAAATTCATTTCTATGCATGGTGAGACCAATATAGCTAAGGACCTCCTTTATTTGAAGTTTTTAAATACATTCTATCTCTTCATGAATGGGAATGTGTTAAGTCCCTATATTAATAGTGTAGCCCCTTATTATGTTAGTGTAGCACCCTTTATTTTTATTATTGTACCCCTGTAACCCCCATATTGTTATTATTGTGCCCTTACATTATTATTGTTAGGTCGGCTAGGATTACATTGTGGCCCCACTAGGATTATATTGTGGCCCCATGGACTCCTATATATAGAAGGAGGTTTTGTTCATTTGTATCATCCAAGAATTGCTCATTTATGTAATGTATTGGAGGTTTCCCCCTCGAAGAGGCTCATTTCTAAGGCGTTGATATCTCTTTTCTTCTCTTTTTGGAGCTGGTTACACAACATTTGGTATCGGAGCTTTGGATTCTAGGGTTTCGCTGCTCCAAACAGGTCATCGTGGAATTTTCGCTATAACTTTTTTTCTACGAAGTTTCAGAAGCTGAAATTTTTAGGGTGCGAAGAAAAAATCCTGAGGAAGCTCGTATAAAAATTTCAGAGTTTGGTTCGCAATAATTTCGGAGATATGATCTGTGGAAGTCAGGTATTGTTTCAGGCTCCTAAACAGGTCATCGTGGAATTTGCGCTATAAATTTTTTTCTACGAAGGTTCAGAATCTGAAATTCATATGGTGCGAAGCTGAAATCCTGAGGAAATTCATCAAAAAATTTCAGAGCTTGGTTCGCAATATTTGTGGAGATATGATCTGTGGAAGCTAGTGCTTTTTCAGGCTCCTGAATTTCATCTCAAAGAGGTGATCGTGGGAAAAGTTCAATAACTCTCTCTCTGGGTAGTGGATTTGAGTGCCGTAAAAATTGGTCGCAAGTACACAGACTGTAGTTTCTCGGATATCAATTTCATAGACAAAGGACGAAACAGTGACACGTGGCAAGTCCTACAATTTTTCTCTACTGAACCAATCCAAAATTAGGTCATTGTGGGAGATTAGACACAACTTTGTCTTGGGGAATCCAAATTAGATCAGACCTATGGCATTTCAAAGAAGCTTCAGAGGGCTACTACAAGGCTGAATTTTAGATATTCAAGATTTTCAATTACAGAGATAATTCAATTTCAATATCGAGCTCTTCAAAGCAAGTAAAATAATAGGTATCAATATTGGATTCTAAAATGGCGCTTAAAAATAATTCCATACCCAGTAATCCCTCAAAAAGCTATACTATGACGCATGAAGAGAAAGAGTTGCAGTATGAGATATCAAAATTACGGTACCAAGTGCAACAAGTTTTGATCTTACGAAGAGAAATTGAAGATGAAATAGATGGTTTAAAAGCAGAAATGGAGGCTAAGTTGGATGGTTTGAAGGATCAAATAATAGAAAATATGGATGATAAATTAGTGGAAGATCACATAGAGCATCAACAACAAGTTCTCCAACTCTCAAAGGATAACCCAACTTTGGTGCAGAATCTAATGAAACAACAGGAAAATCAACATGACATCGAACGAAGTTATGAAGCAGTCATAGAAACAAGAACTCGACAAGTGCGATCAATTTCAGAGTATCTTAGCAAGTGGAAGAACTTTCCTGTAGAATATTTCACATGGGAGGACGAGAATTTTATACAGAAGCATCAAGAAATAATCAAGCGTTGAGGACAACATTTGTTTGAAGGAGAGGGGCATGTTAAGTCCCTATATTAATAGTGTAGCCCCTTATGATGTTAGTGTAGCGCCCCTTATTTTTATTATTGTACCCCTGTAACCCCCATATTGTTATTATTGTGCCCTTACATTATTATTGTTAGGTCGGCTACGATTACATTGTGGCCCCACTAGGATTATATTGTGGCCCCATGGACTCCTATATATAGAAGGAGGCTTTGTTCATTTGTATCATCCAAGAATTGTTCATTTATGTAATGTATTGGAGGTTGCCCCCTCGAAGAGGCTCATTTCTAAGGCGTTGATATCTCTTTTCTTCTCTTTTTGGAGCTGGTTACACAACAGAATGCATTGTAACAATAATCTCACCATCTTAGGATGCATATAAATGAATTAAATTCCTCTCTTTAGACTATTTTTTGGGCCTTGCTTACCCATCTTGCAAAATCGTGTGAAGCTCCCCCCATTGGAAGGACTCCTAAAATACTCTACCAATTTTGGTTATGAATACTACGAGGAGGTTGACACTACCAACAAAGAGACCTTAGTCATTATGTCAAAATGATGTAATTTTTGAGTTAATTTATACTTTGTTATTTTCCCCTTAAAAAGCATTTATAAGAAGCTAAACCTACAAATTTTAGAGTATAATAACTACAATATTTTTAACTTACATTATTTTTAAAATGTTATGATTCTCATTCTCTATACTTTAGCTCTATATGGAAATGGAATTTATTGACATTATATAACAATATCACAATTATTTTTCTTATAAATACAAACGCCCCTTTATAGATATATAAATAGATAGATAAATAGCCCCATGGTTTAGCTCATGTTGTTTGACTTGCCATGTAAAATTTGTCACAGCGAAACAAGTCATGAGGTCAAATCCACATGAGTGCCTTAGGGTGAGTATATGTTGTATGATGATGACATTTATCCTAGGCACCATTCACATAATGTGAGAAAGTGCATAAAAGGTTTCTCTCAATAAGTTTTTTAAGTTTCACAGTTGAGATTTTATCCATTGAGAATAATGTTATCGTCAAGTACTTACTTTACAACCACAAGCTAATCAACATGAATAATTAGAGGAATCCTAGCATTGCTTCTAAACATATCAAAATGTTAACTAAAAATACTGGTTTTTTACTTAAACCTTAAATGTAGACAAATGAAGAGGTCTCCCTTAAAATTATTGATATACCATTAAAATATTTATAATGTCCAAATTTAAATTGAAATACTTATATGAAGAATAAATTAAGAATAAAATATAGATAATATACTATAACAAACTATAACGAAGGAATAAGAGAGATGATTCGGTGTTGGTGCGAAACCCTAGCTTGGCGGCCATGGGTTACTCGCTAACGGATGGAGCTATATGGTCTATGGCTCACGGCTACTACCTCATGGAGTCACTAACCTGACCGACGGTGGTGGGTGCATTATGTTATTCTTAAAACACATGGTTCGGGGAATCATCAGGTATTCATCTTTGTTTTCAGTTACAACTTTCAGTGCACTGTAATCTCTGCAGTTCCTGTGAACGACTGACTGCCACTGAACGACCTTTATTCTGGATGATGGTTTGTATGGTAGGCTCGCACTCGCAGTCACGAGTTGCTAGGTGGGGATTTTTGCTGCTTTTCTCAGAGCATATTTTCCATGGTGGTCTGGGCCCTGCATCTACTATCGACTGTATCAGACCCTGACCCACTGCTTTTGACGTCGGTGCGATTTTTTACTCCTACCTGCTACCCACTTACTCTATATTAGCACTCATTGGAGACCTCGTTTACCCTTTGCGACATCTGTTTGGTGTCCTCAACTACTATCTATTTTTATTGCATAGTTTAAGGCATTGGACGGGTATTGAGGCTACCACCGATAGCATTAATTGTGGGCCTTCATGTTTATCTCTCTGAGTTTTTCGGGTATTTATTCTCGGCCTGTGGTGGTCACCCCTTTTCCATCCATTGGTCATGAGCATATACGAGGAGGAACTCGACTACATTGTTGACCCTTTGGAGGGTGTAGATATTTGGGGGAATTGGACTAATGATGTGGCTTCCATGGGAGATATAGAGTCAGCTCTAGTTTCGCACCGGCCTAAACCGTCTCTGCAGGTCACGAATGTGATATGTTCAGACCCTATATTTTTTTGTTTGGACTCTCCGTCCTTCTCTATCCCATCACCTTCAGTGTTGCAACTTTGGGAGCTACAGGCACAAGACACCCTTGTCTTGCCTCTGCACAACTCAACTACTTCAGGCTCGGTCATTGCTGAGGTCACAGAGAATATCAGTGCTGACTCACTTGCATTTGCAGACCTTTTCATCGACGGGGCAGAAAAATCTCAGCGACTTATCCCTTCATTTGCTACATCTAAGCTGATTACGACATCTGGGTCCTTTGAGAATATAAGTTTTGAAGCACATATTGCAGATGCACAACACTCATCCGATTCAGATGGTCTTGGTGAACCTAGCGTTATCTTTGGGGATCTGAATATTCACAGAGGCAAGAAAAATCCTTGCCATACCAAGAACCGGAATAGCCACAATGCTAATTTTGGGCTGGATAGAGGCATGGAAAATATTAAACTAACTGTGGCTACGGTACTTGTGGAAAAGTTTGGGGGCGGAAATACACCACAACGTGACTAAAGCTTTGCACAAAGGATATTTTGCGGTGCCACATAGAGCATCTATCGGGTGTTATGATTTTGAACAGGGCTTGGTTTTCCCTCACATTTTCTCAACCCGCATTGGTAGAGTGGGTTTTAACCAAATACTGGCATATCGAGATGCACTCGGTACTGCTGAAGAGATGGTTCCCTCTATTTGATCCCAATAAGGAGAATTCAGGTGCTGGACCGATTTGGATGCATCTGCCACTTCAATTCTAGAATGAAGCCTCTCTTCGTAGCATTGGGGAGGATTTTGGCCATTATCTGGATCATGACATATCCTATTTGGAGACAGACATCCTTTCTGTTGCTCACATTTTGGTTTTCTTGGACACAAGGGATGGCCTCCATGATAATTATAACATGTTCTTTGAAGGGATGGTATGGCAGTAGATGTTGGATTATGAGGGGGTACCTTTTAGGTGCCAATGATGTCATTCGATCGAGCATCTATACAAAGAATTCCCTCTCGTGGGTGTGCAGCTCCCCTCATCAAGACTGTAGCACACATGGCTACTCAAATGGACCCGATCAGTATTGTATAAACATCAGAGGTGCACCCGATGGGTGCCTACACTCAGTCCGAGAAGCTGCTGTTGTCTTGGCCGAATACTCAAGCTCTATCACACAACCATAATGTCTATGCTACTCAGAGGGAACCAACTTATATTCCGGGTACTTCTTCACCCTCTCCTTCTGTTTGTGATTATTTAGCTCCCACATCGTCAAATATTGTTCACCACACTTTTTGTTCACTTGAATCCATTAGTTTCTCTTTTGCATCGCCACCCCCCCACTATCCCGCCCACCATACCCCACACTTCTGCGGTGACCTCTATCCCCTCTAACCACATCTGACTCCTCTTCTGTTGGGCACCAATACTACCTGAGATCGTCTGTTCATATGCCCAACTTGTCAGACCTTGGCATTGGATCGGTGCAAGACCCCTCATCTACTAAATCGCGTGATAGACCTACGATTTCAAAGGCTATTCGTAGGGCCAATATGGAGGTGGTTGCGGGTATACAATCATCCTTACTTAGGGTTCTTAGAGCAAGAAAACCCAAGGATGTGTTTCCATCATGATCTGCCTCTCATTTAACTATAGGGGCCTTGCCAACCCTTTAAAAAAACTGGCACTTAGGAGAATTCTTCATTCCACTTGCATTGATGCTCTTTTTCTACAAGAAACACTGGGGGATGGTACCTCCATTACCAAGATCTTATCATCACTCCTTCTGAATTGGACATTTGTGACAAGTGATGCTCGGGGCCGATTTGGGGGCTGTGCTTTAGGCATCAACAACAAGACCACATGGATTATGAATTGTTGGGGTCGAGTGGGCGCCATCGGCATGGAAGTTACTACTTGTGATTTTGAACTACCCTTCACCCTGATTAATGTATATGTTTCTTTCATTAACAGAGATATATTCTAGGACTCTTTGATGCGATGCTCTCTACTGCAGCGAAATAACATCATTCTTGGTGGGGACTTAAATTTTTCTATTGGGATCTTAGAATCATGGGGTCCTCAAGCCATTCTGGATCCTTTATCTGATTTCTTCGCCAATCAATTGGAATTGGGTGATTTTATTGATATTGATATGCATGAGAAGCAACCTACTTAGAGGAATAGACGCATGGGGGAGGCAGCATTGGCGCGTCAACTTGATCAATTCCTAATCAAGCAGCCTTTTCATAACCTTATGGCTAGATCAACACAGTGGGTGGGTTTAGGCGAGGCCTCAAACCACTCTCCTATTTATTTGGAATTTCTAGTGGGTGAACAGAAACCTCATGCACCATTCAAATTTAATGCTCGTTGGCTTCAAGATCCATAATTCCAATTGCTGGTTACTCAGGAGTGGTAGCATTGCAATCAATTTCCCGGTAGGGAACCTGCACGGGTCTTTAATGATAATCTCAAGCGTATCAAAGCACACACTATCAGTTGGGCTAGACACAAAAGATTATTGAAGAGGAGGATATAAAAAGGATTGAACTAGAAATTTCTCATCTTATTGATACATACTACTTGGGTTTTCACTCTGCATACTCAAAAGAGCAGCTGATAGCTCTGGAAACCACTAGGGAAAATATCCTTCGTAAAAAGGAGGAGGAATGGAGATTAAAGAGAAGGGCCATCTGGTTGAAAGCTGGTGATGAAAATACAAAGTTCTTTCAACAGTGTGCTAAAGGTAGGAGGATCATCAATACAATTTGGGAAATATCCGATAATAATAGGTATGTGGCCAAAACACACACTCAACTTACTGATCTGGGGATCCAGCATTTCATGAACCAATACCAAGTGCCACACAACATCAATCTGCCAGATATTATGCACATTTCTCGAACATTTCACAGGTTTTTTGATGAAGAACAAGTGGAGGATCTCAATGCACCGGTTTCTATGGGTGAGATCGAAGGTGTATTGAAATGGTTTAAGAAGGACAAAAGCCTTGGACCAGATGGATGGCCCATTGAATTCTATCTAAACTTCTTTGAACTCATTGGTAGGGATCTCCTCTTGGTCATTAAAGATAGTAGAATATCTGGTCGCATATACGATGGTTTCAACTCTACTTTCATTACTCTGATTCCCAAAAATGATCACCCTGCTACCTTCCATGACTACATACCTATATCCCGATGTAACTGCATATACAAAATTATATCCAAGATCATTGCTAACCGTATAAAAACCATTCTCTCTTCTCATATTTCCAAGGGAAATTTTTCTTTTCTCCACCATAGACAGATTCATGAAGCCATTGGCACTGCACAAGAGGTCTTGAATTCCATTAAAACTAAGAATCTCAAGAGCACCATCCTCAAAATTGACCTTGCGAAGGCCTTTGATCATGTTAATTAGAACTATATTCATCTCATACTTATCCATATGGGCTTCCCCCATTCTTTGACAAACTGGATTATGGGTTGTATTATGAATGCCTCTTTCAGTATCCTCATCAATGGGGCAGCCACTGATTTCTTCCATGCTGGTAGAGGTCTTAGGCAAGGATGCGCTCTCTCACCACTTCTTTTTATCCTTGTCATGGAAGGCCTCTCCACGGGGGCTTCACTGCGGGAGCAATATCATAGCACGTGGGTTCATATTAGGGGATATATAATGGGGAAAAAATGACATAATATATTGGGGGATATAAAGGGGATAAAGGATTTTTATATTGGCAGGTATAAAAAATGGAACTCAAAGTTAATGAAAAAAAATAAAGGGGTATAAAAAATGTTAATAAAAAATGGATACCTACAATATATAGTGAAAGTAGGATCTTTTTACATTAGGAAGGTGTATTGGGTTTATATTGGTAGGGGGTTAAATAATGTGATTTTTAGGTGTATTTTCCAATATGTAATCAAATTAAGGGCATTGTTTAATATGCTATGATCACACGTGATATGCTAGAGGTTTATTGAGTGACGCTCCTGTGGGCCTCTCGTCTCTGATAAATAGGGCAAAGGATGTTGGTGACATCAATGGTATTAGATTAAATGATTTCCTACGAATGACTCATTTATTATTTGTGGATGTTGTTATTGTATTTTTGGATGGCTCTTGTCAAGACAGTACACATTTTGATAACATCTTAAAGATTTTCTGCAAAGCGACTGGTATGGATCCCAATAACAGGAAATACACCATACTTTTAACTAGATGTTCGACACATGAATAGGGGCTAGCCATGCAAAACTTCCCCTTTGAGCACAGTTTCATTGGGGAAGGATTAAAATATCTTGGTTTCCACCTTAAGCCAAATGACTATCAGATCAAGTATTGGAACTGGCTAATCGCCAAAGTGGAGCGCAGGATCAATATTTGGCATCATAGGTGGCTCTCACGGGCAAGCAGATTGGTTTTACTCAAATCAGTCCTAGAAGCCATTCTTATTTATTGGATGTCCCTTGCTTGGCTCCCTAAGGAACACTGTTACCGATGAAATAGGTAACCTGACCTCAAAACGGGAACTCTAGCCCAAAAAGACTCAAAAAACATGAAAAAACACCCCAAAAACAAAAAAAATGTGTATTCCAGAATGCACTTGGTTTTTTTTGAAGGTCAAATTTCAACATTTTATAAAATTATGCTAAAAACAAAATTGTTTCTTGAAAAAGGATTGAAAAAACACCCTCACAACAAAACCAGTTGACACTGGAATAACAAAAAAAAAAAAATTGTCATATTTTTGACATTTTTAAAAATAGAAATAACATTTTTTAATTTTAAAATTCAAACATTAAAAAAAAACCTAAAATTTAAGGAAAAAAATAAATTTAAAAAATAAAAACATTTTAAAGCTTAAAATTTAAAAATATATAGGAATAAAAAAATAAATAAATAAATAAACAAAACAAAATAAAAATTTTAATTCAAACAATAAAAAAAACCTAAAATTTAAGAAAAAAATATTAAAAAAAAATAAAAATAAAACAAAAGAAAAATATTAAATTAGAAAGAAAAAACAAGTTAAAAAAAACGAAATTATAAAAAATAAAATATAGAAATTAAATTTAAAAAAGAAAAAGAAAATGTTTATTAAATTAAAAAATTAAAAATTAAATTTTAAAATAAAAAAATTAAATTTAAAGAAATAAATTTAAAAAAAAAAACATTATTGAAATTAAAAGTAAAAAAATGAAAAATTAATTAAAAATGAAAAAAGAAAAATAAAATAAAATAAAAATATTAAATTTAAAAATATATATATTAAAAAAGCAAATAGATTTTAAAAATATATTAAATTTAAATTATAAAAAATAAAAAATATATATATATATATATGAACTTAAATTAAAAAAATATATATATTAGACTTTATTCAATTAAAAAAAAAATGTTAATATTAAAATAACAAATTAAATTTAAAAAAAAATATTACATTTCAATAAATAAATGAATAAACAAATAAATTTTGAAATAAAAAATAAATTTTAAATATAGAGAAAAAAAAAAAAAAAAACATTGTTAAAATAAAAAGTTAAAAAACTTTAAAAATCAATTAAAATTGAAAATTGAAAAAATAATTAAAAAAAATATATATTAAATAAAAAATAAAATAAAAAACAAATTAATTTGAAAATATTAAGATTAACTAAAAAAAATCTAATTTTAAATACACAATTTTAATTGAAATAAAAAAAATATAAAAAATTTATGTAATTAAAAAAAAAAAAAGTATTAAATTCAAATAAATTAAAAAAAAATACAAAATTTACTAAATTTTAAAAAATTAAATGAAAAAACTAAACATAAAATTTAATAATAAGAAAAAAAATATGAAAAAAAAAAATCAATTAAATAAAAAATACAAAATTTAATAAAAATTATTAACAAAATTTAGAAAAAAAAATTAAAAACAAAAAAATGAATAAAATAAAATTAAAAGATTAAAAAAACAAAACAAATTAAAACAAATTAAATTTCAAATATAAAAATTAAATTTTAAAAAAAAAAATTTAAATTTTTTGAATTAAAAAAAAATCAAATTAAAAAAAATATATATTAAAAATTAAAAAAAATTAAAAAAAAAAGAATTTTTTGATCATTGTGGCGCCGCCAATCAGCCTCTCGCCCAGGTGACGGCGGAGGTTGGCCGCTAAGCGGGAGGTCGATTCCGGGAATCGACCTCAGGGCGATTCCCGGAATCGGCCTCCCGCGTCATGAGAGGGCGATTCCCGGAATCAGCCTGTCGCCGTGGGAGGGTGATTCCCGGAATCGGCTTCAAGGTGATTCACGGAATCGACCTCTCGCCACGGGAGGGCGATTCCCGAGGGTGATTCTCGGAATCGGCTTCAGGGTGATTCCCGGAATCGACCTCTCGCCACGGGAGGGCGATTCCCGGAATCGACCTGCCGTGGTGGGAGGGAGATTCCCGAAATCGGCCTGAGGGCGATTCCCGGAATCGGCCTGTCACCGCGGAAGGCGATTCCCGAAATCGGCCTCCCGTGGCGGGAGGGCGATTCCCGGAATCGGCCTCCCGGCCAGGTGGCGGCGGAGGCCGGCCGTTGGGCGGGCGGGGAGGCCGACTGGCAGCGCCACCACGATCAAAAAATCTTTATTTTTTTAATTTTTAATATATATATTTTTTTTTTAATTTTTTTTTTTAAATTCATAAAATTTAAAATAATTTTTTTTTAAGTCAATTTTTTTATTTTAAATTTAATTTGTTTTAATTTTTTTGTTTTTTTTTTTAAATTTAATATTTTAGATTAATTATTTTTTAAAATTTAAAATTTATTCATTAAATTTATTAAATTTTAATTTAATTAAATATTTTTTTTTAATCTTTTAGTTTATTTGGTTTTTCATTTTTAAAATTTATAAATTGTTTAATTTAAAAAAAAAGCAGTAAATTTATGGATATTTGTTTTTTAATTATTTGCACGTGGTTTTTTTCATTTTTTTTGTTTTTTAATGATAGTTTTTTTATTATAATTCTTTTATTTTAATTTTCTTTTTCAATTTTAAATTTTGTTTTTTTTGTTAAATTTGTTTTTTTTTGTTAATTTTAAAATTTTCTTTTTGTTTTCTTATTATTATTATTTTTTTAATTTAAATTTTTAAATTTAATTTTTTCTTTTTTTGTATTTTATTTTTTTTATCTAAATTTTAATTTTGTCATTTAAATTATTTTTAAATTTTCTATTTTAATTTTTTTTTTTAATTATATGGATTTTTTTAATAACTTAGAAAAAAATGTTTTTGATGTTTTTATTTTTTATTTTTTTTGTTAATTTTTGTTTTTTTTCTTTAAATTATGTGTTTTTTCTTCAAATTTTGTCATTTCTTTTGATATAATTTTCGAATATTTTTGTTTTTTTTTTGTTTTTTTTTATTTTTTTTTGTTTAATTTTTTTATTTTTACGAGATAATTTTGTTTTTTTTTTTACATTTTTATTGGTTTTTTTGTTGTTTATATATATATATATAGATAGATATATTATGTAAGTTTTGTGTTTTATTACCAACATGAAAATCACCACTCTAAAAAAAAAAGGTTGATGCTGCATCAATACATTTCAAAATTAGCATGAAAATCAGCGCTCTAAAAAAAAATTGATGCTGCATCAATACGTTTCAATATTAGCATGAAAATCACTAACATTTTAAAAGAAATATTCATACTTCATAAATAAAAATATTAGTGTCAAAAATGTGCTCAAAAAAGAAGAAGGTGATTCTGCATCACCACTTTTCAAAATCGGGTGCTTTTTATGCTACCAAAAAAAAGTAGGTAACAGTGCGGTTACCTATTTCATCGGTAACAGTGTTAAGGGTGTCACCAACAAAATTCAGTAGATTTGCTGATAATTCCTCTGGAGGAATTCTGGTAGAGAGCGCATTTTTTCTTGGGTGGCTTGGGACCACATCAGCAGGCCTAAAGAATGGGGAGGTTGGGGTATTAAAGATCTCTCCTTACTTGCCACTGACCTGGCTGCAAAAATGGGATGGAACCTTGTTACTCTCCATAGCTTGTGGAAAGAGGTTACTGTCTCCAAATACAATGCTCCCTAGACTACATTATATTGGATCAGGGACACCATTCTACTCAACCCAAGATCTTCGATCATTTGGAAGGCCAGTCCGAAGTCTACCCACCTTATCTAGAAAGGTTTAAGATGGCACATCGGATCCGGATCTATGGTCCAATTGGGTGCGGACTCATGGTCAAATAGTGGACAGAACTACAAATTGCCTCAAAACATCATTCAACACTAGGCCCATGTCGTATATCATTATCTATCGTAGGTGGTTGATCCTATGAGGACTAATTGGCATGCCCAAGGTTCCCTATCGACACTGGATCTACGAATTCCTATTGAGGGCCATCCCTTCTGGGATCGATACATCAGGGCACTTCAAGCATCTCACATTCGACTTACAAACCATGAGGATGACCTTTTGTGGGCTCTCGCACCCAATGGAAAATACTCCTCTAAGGCTGGTTATATCACACTCTGTGCGCCCAGGGAAACTCCTAATAAACAATGGTGGTGGCACTCGATCTAGAAACTGTAGGCACCTCACAAATCTCATTTACTCATGTGGTGCATTCTCCATAATTGTATCCCTGCCATTTAAAATATTCACAGACGGGCTATCCAGGGCCCATCCAGATGATGTTTCTGTTTTTCTCATGAGGAAGATGTTCATCATATTTTCCTTGAGTGCCCTATTATTAGGGATTTTTGGCACTCGGTTACTCATGCCCTGGGTTGTGCACTCACCTGGCAAGGCATATCTATTTCCACAGCCTGGTCTGCATGGTGGCATGCTACCACTTGCAAAAAACTTCAGAACCTTCCACTATTAATCGTGTGGGGCATGTTAGCCACCTATAAAAAATTTTATACCAAAAGGTGGCTAAATCATTTTTCGAGCCTTCAAGAAACAAGTTTTATTGCTAAAAAATGTTAACTCTTGAGGACTCTTGAAGGCCCCATGCCTCTGTCCAAAATCTTCCCTACTGTGCCCATTTTACACTCTCGAATTTTGTTGATTTCATGAGAAGAAACTGCTGCAAAATCACCGTTTACCCTTTCCTCACTTGAAAAACTAACCTCCATTTTTCTCCCCTTTTTCTTCCATAAAACTCCTCTATTTTTATGATTCCCCTTCTTCCACTTATGAAAATCATTTTTACAAATTTTAAAACTCATTTTGAACTATATCGAAACCCCCAAAATCCTTCTAAACATCTTGAAAATGTCCTAGAAAACAAGTATTTTGACTGTGGGTTTAAGCCCCTTTGGGCTAAATCCAAGCCATTTCCCCTCCATATGCCCCAACGCTAGAACCAAGTGCTATGGTCCTAAGCGCTTATTGCGTCGGAGCAACTCACGGAGCGCATTTGTTTGTGTTTTAAACAAAACTCCAATGCCGATTAGCCCTCTTATATAAGCCCCGGGCCTATTATCATCCCATATAGACCAAGGCCCCGCAGTCGGGCGCCTATCCATTTCGTATATATAAAACCATCCTGATGCAAAAAACCTTTTTTTTAATTAATTTTTTGGGTTTTTTACAGGGTTTGAAGAGTTTTCCGCCAGCGCATTTCTCAAAACATCTCCACCGTCGATCTAATCTGCAAATCGACGGCCCATAGGTCCGAGGTTTGAAACAGGATTTTAATGGACCAAAGTGAATAGGCAACAAGGTGTTAACCCCGGTTTAACCTACGGTCACTCACTATACAAAACCGGAGCAGTTTGATCACGCCGCCTTTGAGGGATAAGCTGTATTTCCCATTTGATCGCGATCAATGCCATAGGCCGACACGTGGCCTTAAGAATTTTTTAAAATCCACTCTCATCATGCGTTAAATGTCAACTGTGGGCTCAGCGCGATATTGACGTACGCCATCCGATTTGAGGTTGGCTCATCAGACAGTGATCGCGCTCAAAAGAAGCTCGGGGAACAGACTAAGGTATGGCGTGGCCCATGGCCCACAATCAATCACCCTAGTCCCCACAACCATGACAGCAGTCGGCAGTCCCCCGGAACCGGTGGTCCCAACACCTAGTTAGCATACATGTCAGCGCACACGTTTATACAGCTTGGTTTTATCAAAAGTTTTGAAGTCCGGATATATTATTTGGTAAGGGTGATTAAATGGTTTTTCTATTGTGCCGAAGAAAAAAGCCGAAGGATGGGTTTAAATTCTCACGCCTTCAATTCTTTAAAAGGAAGCCATCCATGGGTTAAAATTTTCACGTCTCCTCAATGCTTCAAAGGAATTGATGCCTCACGAGCCCTGCGCAGCACTGCACACCAACATAACACAGTAAATGAATCAAAAATAAAAGAGTATCAGTGTCGAAGACAGAATGCACCATAATGGAATATTGAAGACAAATTTATGGAGGATTACGGCTAAGATTGATTATCAAAAGCCTAATCCTCCCAATTAAGACAAAGTTAAAATAAAATCATAAGTGTTTTATCCGACAGGAAAGCCTCCACCGCCACATCTGAGGCAAAGTGATTCCTCCCAGCTACCACAATGCCACCTGTGCCTCAAAGCATTCAAACAGAGGCCGAAGTTATTGATCAAGATCAGATATTTTCCTCAGCGCAGCCAGAGAGTTAATTCTGCAAATAAACTTAATGACAAAATATCAGCAGAGTTACTTTAACATAACATAGAGCCTCAAAAGTCAATAAGAGCTCCCACTGAGCTTAATCTTAAATGAAAAAAATTAATACAGATGGAACACCTGTAAAATTCTTCATCGAGCCCCCCAAAGGCCAAGAAGCCTTCAAGACTGTATTAATTATCTTTGGAGATCTTTTATCAGATCTCACCTCCTCATTCTTCTATAAATACTACTGGAGAAGATGAAAGAGGGGTTGGTTGCTAAACTTTGAAATGTAATTGAGCTTGAGACTTCTACCTATAAATAGTGTTCACTGGCTCTTGAAGCTCTACTTGTGATAGATAAGTTATTCTAGGAAGTGTAGATGATTACTAATCTAAAGCATTAGACTTAAAGCTGTAACTAGTTTGGAGCATCAATACAAGCTGATTTATGGGATCCTGGTCTATGTCGATGGTGATGTTATTTCTTATTGTAAATTTTTATTTTATTTCTATTTGCACTGTGTTCATCTTCTCTTATAAAGAACAACATGCATAGAGTTAGGATCTACTGTATATCAGTACCCTTCTCTGACTGAAAATCTTTATCTACATGTTTTCTTCCAATTTGTGTTTTTTAGGAATGATTCAATTCAGTTATAGGCATAGGAATGCTGGTTTTCCCTCGTCCTATTGCCTTAGCTAATTGCTATTCTTAAATGTTATTTTCATTATATGTTAAGTAGAGATGAACTAAGGAAGATATGGTGTGCCCTGGTCCTAGTTTTATCCCCAAAGACCGTCTTAATGTTTCCCTTGGAATGTGTTGAAAGTTGGCTAGTGTTGAAGCACTTACCAGATCTTAGGCCATTCTTTGTTATCTTTTTGTTTGTCTTGAAAGTTACTAAGTAGAGAAGAGCTAGGAGAGGATTTGTGGTGAGCCTGGCCCTCTAGTTTCTTCTCCAACAGTTGCCTTCAAGTTTCCCTTTGTTTTAAAATGTTTTTCTATTGAAAGTGCATTAAAAGCAGGCTAGTTTAGAAGTACTTACATGATCTTAGATTACTTTTATGTCTTTCTTAAGTGTATGTCAAAAGCAGGCTAGTTTAGAAGTACTTGTTTGATCTTGGGCTGCTCTTTGTTCTTCATTTGTTTAAATTCCCCTTCTTTTTGTGACACTTCATCCCATAAAATAAAACTTTAAAGAGATCCTTAGACATAGATGACTTTCCCCATGGACCACTCTTGCCTCTTGTTGTTTCAATTAAACCCTATTATGACTCCATAGCCCAATGGACTAAAACCTGCAATTATCTATCTTCTTGGCCAAAGCTTGTTCTACTTGCTTGCAACTTCACACCTTTGAAACTCCTTGCATTTGGAACTTTCCACCTCAAATAATAATCATGCTCAACCATAAATAAATAAAAAAACAAACCCTCGACCTTCATAACTAGCCTAATATCATTACCCAAGACTTCAAAGACAAATCCATCTTTGCACTTATTGGAGAGATCCCTCTCCGGATTCAGGAGGGCTAGATCCTAGAATCCCAAAGTGGTTGAAATAATGTTGTTTCTCTGATTGGACTTTGCCAATCTTGCTAATTACATATTCCTAACATTTCTGGCGACTCCGTTGGGGATTTTTGAGTTTTTTTGGTCTAGGTACCTTTAAAGACCTCAGAAAACCCTTGATTCAAGAAAATTGTGCAGTGAGTAAAAAACAGCCTTTTCAAGCACTACCAAGAAATGGTAATCATGATGAAACTTGTTTGAATCAGTGACAAATTGGGAAAACCCTAGGATTCTCATAAGACTTTATCTAACCTTGAAAGATCGGCTGGCTTCGCCATAGGAGTTAGACTGTTTTTGTCTCATAACCGTAGCTAAATTGTGAAACAGATTTAGGACACTCTTAACAACTAGTAGAACTAAAAAATAACTCAAAAAACCCAAAAATATTTCAGATTGGTATCTAATAAACATGGTAGTGGACCATAAAACCTTTTACCTCTAAAAGAGAGCTAAAAACTTCCACTTGGCGACTCCACAATCCTTAAAATACGTTAAGACTCCACTGGGAAGAACCCTTATCATTGTAATATCATTCAAACTCAGTTAGAGGACTGTAGGATCAAAATTTGTGTAAACAGATTAGTTGACCTTTTAAAGTCTGTCATACTTGGTTGAACTTTTCTTGTTTATTTGGGTCTGAAAAACACAGCATAGTGGCTCCTAGAAAGATTCATACTAGATCCTACCCTGACCCAGATCCACCTGAGATAGTTGATAACCCAGAAAGTATCCTTAGGAAGTCTCCTAAGATAAAATTATCAACTGTTTTCAGATCACCCTTGAGAGCTAGTTCAGTTCCTGAAAATCTTTCAGCTCTACAGCAATCACAAGTTGACTTAGTAAATCCGTTTAGAACTATGTCTCTTGATTATTTAGATCAGTTATATTCTGAGGCTTCACTTTCATATCCTGAAACAAGTGAACATCCTGGTAGCAAAGAAACAACACCTCCTGATTTACATTTCCTTCACAACTTAGGTTTCTCTCATCCAAGATCAGCTCAGCAATCTACTCCTGGTCCATCCACTTCTGCTCACCCTACATCCATTGTTCAAACCACTCCATTTCAGCCCACTTTTCCTTTTGTTAATCCACCTCTTGTGAATCCACCTCCACCACATATCATGGCAGCATGGTATGCTCCCTTAGTCCTTCCTGTACCATTAGTCAATCTCCCACAGGACTATCAGTCCAAAATTCCATTATATGATGCTAGCAATGCTACAACTGCATCACAACATGTGGATAAGATGAATGACTACTTTGACAGAAATGAAATTGATGATGATTCTGTCAAGCTTAGATTATTTTCTCAGAGTCTGGGGGGAGAAGTTAGAAAATGGTTTAAAGGCTTAACCCCCCATAGTATCAATGATATCCAATCCTTCCATCAAACATTCTTAAACAAATGGGAAGTGAAGAAAAATCCTCTCCAAGTCCTTTATGATTACAAGAACCTCCATAGAAACACTGGGGAAAGTGTGTCAAGCTTATTGCACCAGATTTAACAGTGTGTATAATTCCCTTTCCCCAGATCTAAAACCTCCACAAGGCTCAGCTTTAAACAATTTTCCTGAAGGGTTTGACCCTGAAATGGCCTATCAGCTGAGAGAAAGGGATCCTGCAACTCTTGAAGAGATGAAAAAAGGTGCTCTTGCTGTGGAATTCAACTTGATGGAGAAGAGAGCAAGAATGAAAAATGAGAAGAGAGTGTCCTTTAGGGAGGAAAACACACCTTCTACTTCCAACTCAAAGATGGAGAGAATGATGGAGGAGATGATGAAAGAGGTGAGCATAATTAAGAGAGCACAAGAAAGCCAAAACCAAAATGCTCCTCAAAATAGAAATCATGACCAAAATCAGAATTTTAGAAGGAACCAACCTCCAAACAGACCTAGGGAAGATGATCAACAGATCACTCCTCCCTTTCATCAAAACTATGTAAGTGAGGTTGAGGAAGCAGATGAAATAACAAAGGAAGATGATATCAACATGCTGGGGTTAGATAATGATGTCTTTGAGATTCATTATAATAGAAAACAAGGTCTATACACACCTTATGATGAAAAAAGAGATGACGATAAAAATTATTATCAAGACATGGAAAATGTCATCATAGAATCTCAAAGAGAATATGACCTTAGAAGAAAAACCAGTCAACAAGCTCCCAACACCAAAACCTCTGACAAATCTTGACAAAACAACACTACAACCAAGCCTAAATTTGTCAAACAAAAGGACAAAACAATGGCTATTAATTCTGATAAAGGTAGAGAGAAAGGCACTCAAAACAATGAAAAACAGAGTGCAGACCTTAGCAGTACTAACATTTCAGCTAGTACTCCTATGAAAACAATTTTTTCAAAAGTAAATAGAACAAATCAACAAGCTGATGTTGCTGATGGACTAGTAGCTAGTAAGGCTGAGACAAGTTCTTCAAAGAACCAAACTCCTTTCAGCCTAGAGCAGGAAATTTCAAAGATCAAAATCTTTGTTCCCCTGACTGATTAGCTACCCAAAATGTATATAGAACCCAAATTTTGAAGGCTTTAAACATATAGGACCATAATGAAAAAGTCAATATTAACGATGACCAGCCATAGCTCATTTTTGGTCCTAAGATTGAAGGTAGATATCAAGAGGGACCTGTTCCTCCCTTTTATGTAAGTTTAAATGTTCATGAAAAGATTTTACATAACGCTATGCATGATTCTGGGGCTTCTCATAATTTAATGCCTAAAGCTGTGATGGAGAGCCTTGGTCTAGAAATCACCAGACCTTATAAAGACCTTTACTCCTTTGACTCCAGCAGAGTAAAATGTTTAGGATTAATCAAAGACCTCTGCGTTAACTTAGCCCAGATTCCAACCAAATGCTTAGTCGTGGATATTGTTGTGGCTGATGTGCCCCCAAAGTATGGAATGTTGTTATCTAGGTCTTGGGGAGTTAAGTTACAAGGGACTATGCAGATGTATATGACCTATGCGACCATCCCTGTGTTTAATCAATCGAGAAGACTTTACAGGGAGTCCCATATGCGGTATATGGTTACTAGTCAAGACAGACCGCAAAACTCTCCTTTATACTCTGTAAACACAGACCTTGATTCATTTATCCTTTTTAATCAAAAAATATTATATGAACAAGTAAATTTAACAGAGTTAATGGCCGGTAGAGAGGAGGAGGCAGACACCACAGAAATGTCTAAACAGTTTGCTGAACCCGTGAAATTTATCAAAGAAAACCCAGGTCTTGAACTACAAATCATACATCCATCATGTTTCAACCTTGATGGTCAAGAAATCATTCCTCAACTTAAAGAGAAACCAGAGGAATTAAAACAAATTCAACTAAGTGCTGCTATTCAAAAACAAACCAAAAGCGCGCTTGTTGAGGAGGATAGTCAAACTGTTAAACCCAAGACTAATCCTCTGTGGAGTATGAACTTTGACAGATCCTGCACTAGGAATAATGCTAGTGCAGGGGTCTGGATTTGCAACACTGAAAGAAACCACACAGAAAGCCTTTCCTGTAGATTAAACTTCCAGTGTTCGAATAACATAGCGGAACATGAATCCCTTCTCTTAGGCTTACGATTGTTGAAGAAATTAGGAGCCAAAAGAATCAATGTGTATGGGGATTCAAAGTTAGTCATTAGGAAATTCAATGGGGAGTATAACACAAATCATCCTAGACTTAGGGCCTACGGAAACGATGTCATGGACCTTTGAAAAACGTTTGAGGAGTCCAAACTGATTTTTGTCCCGAGAAAAAGAAATATTGCTGCCCACAATTTAGCTTTTGCAGCTAGAACATGCTTAACGCCATATGAAACCAAAGACTGCACAACTCAGATAAAATTTAGACCAGCCATTCCTGGTAACAAAAAATATTGGTAGGTGTTCGACGGAGACAAACAAATAGAAGACTTCATGCAGTTCAGAAACGAATTCAAATTACCAAGTTTAGATTCAGATTATGAAACCGACTGCCCTAGTGAAGAAAATTTTCTTGATGAAGAAGAAAAGTCTCATGAACTTGCTAATGTAAACCTTTTATCTAGAAAACTTGAAAATGAAACATAGATGAACGTAGAGTTAGAAACAGAAGAGTTAGAAACCCTGCACTCTAAAGATGAAAGTTTGCCAAATGGTATGACACCTTTAGAAGAGTTGTTTGATTTTAACAATGTGGCCAGGAAGCCAAAACTGGAACCTGTAGAGACTGAAGTGGAAGAGTGCAATATAAGCAGTGAACTTAAACTGAAAATGATCAAACTGTCTAAAAATCTACCAGCTCACATCAAACTCAAATACATAGAGATGTTCAAAGAATTTTCTGATGTTTTTGCGTGTAATTATGAAGATCTTAAATCCTATAACACTAAAATAATACAGCACAAAATCCCCCTCAAAGAAAACCAAAAACCATTCAAATAGAAACTGCATGGAATAAACCCTGTTCAGCTGCCTCTGGTTGAGAAGGAAATCAGGAAAATGTATGAAGCTGGTATTATTGTCCCTATTAGGTATTCTAAGTGGGTATCTAATCTGGTGTCAGTTAGGAAGAAAACTGGAGAGAACAGGATTTGTATAGACTTTAGAGACTTAAACAAAGCTTCATTAAAGGACAACTACCCTTTACCTAAGATGGATCATATTTTACAAAGGGTGGTAGGGTCTAGAAGAATTTATTTGCTTCATGGCTACTCAGGGTACAATCAGATCTTAGTTCACCCTGCTGATCAATTAAAGACAGCCTTTACTACACCATGGCGCACTTTCATGTATGTGAAAATTCCCTTTGGTCTAATGAATGCTAGAGCAACCTTTCAGAGAGCCATGGACATAGCATTCTCCGAGGAGTTAGGCTACTTCATCATTATATACCTTGATGATGTTACTGTGTTTTCAAAAACATATGAAGAGAACTTAGCACATTTAAGAACAGTCTTCGGGAGATGTAGGAAGTTTGGGATATCTTTAAACCCTAAGAAAACACTATTTGGGATCCAAGAAGGTAAACTTCTTGGGCACATCATATCAGAAGAGGGTATTAAGATAGATCCAAAAAGGATTGAGGCCATATTGCAAATCTCTCATCCTCAAAACATCAAGGAGTTGCAATCTTTCATTGGAAAGATTAACTTTTTAAGAAGGTTCATCCCCAACTTGGCTGAGCTCCTTAGAAATATCACAAACATGTTGAAGAAGGAGCAAGGGATAAAATGGACCTTGGAAGAAAATAAGTCCTTTGAGCTGGTGAAGCAAGCGTTAACCAAAACACTGGTTCTAATAAGTCCTGATTTTTCAAAAGATTTCTATATTTTTTCGTTTGCATCAGAACATACCATAGCTGTTGTCCTTTTACAGAAAAATACACAAGGACAAGAGTAGCCTATTGCATTCTTTAGCAAGGCATTGAGGGATGCCCCTCTGAAATATAACATTATGGAGAAGCAAGCTTTCGCTTTGGTTAAAGCTTTGAAAGACTTCAGAGTGTACATCCTTCACTCACACATCATTTCCTTTGTCCCAAACTCATTTGTTAAAGACATTCTAACACAGGACCCATATGATAAGAGAGGTAGGTGGATTGTTGTTATTATTGAATATGATTTAGAGATAAAACCCACTAAACTCATCAAAGGCCAAGGTCTAGCTAGATTAATGGCTGAATCCAATTTTGAGGTTCTCGATATTAATATGATTAATGCTTTGGACGAATAAGAGGAAATATCAACTCCCATTGTTGAAGACCATTTTATGAATTCCTCTTGGTATGCTGATATTATTTATGTTTTTCTTAATTTAAATACACCTCCTGGTTTGACAAAAACAAAGGCAAGGTTCATAAAGTTAAAAGCTGTAAACTATTGCATTATAGATAGATGTATTTATTGGAAAAATGCAAGTGGTGTATTGCTTAAATTTTTGCCTGAGTATGATGCAGAGAAGGTTAAGCACGAGTTCCATGAAGGAGAGTGTGGAGGTCATTTGTACTGGAAGACAACAGCCAACAAAATTTTGAGGGTTGTTTTCTATTGGCCTACTCTCTTTCCTGATATACACAAGATGATCATTGCCTGTCATAAATGTCAACTTTTTGAAGGCAGAAGAAAACTGCTACCCCTACCTCTGCATCCAATCACTGTTGAAGCCCCTTTTCAACAGTGGGGAATTGAATTCATAGGAGAAATCCATCCACCATCTTCTACCCAGCATAGATGGATTCTCACTGCCACAGACTATTTCACTAAGTGGATAGAAGCCATTCCTTGTAGGCAAGCCAATGATTCTATCATTATAAAATTCATGGAGAATAATATTCTCTCTAGGTTTGGTTGTCCTACCAAGATCATCACTGATAATGCAGCAACATTTGGATCAAAGAATATGGTTGAATTTTGTCATAGATATCAGATAACATTGGGGCATTCCACGGCCTATTACCCTCAAGGTAATGGACTTGCAGAATCCTCAAACAATATTTTAGTGAAAATAATCAAGAAACTGTTGGAGGAAAACAAAAAGTCTTGGCACACAAAGCTAGTTCATGCACTTTGGGCTAACAGATTGACTTTGAAGAAATCTATTGGTATGTCACCTTTCCAGCTTGTGCATGGTACTGATGCAATTTTTCCAACCAGCCTTGGTATACCAGTGATGAAATTGATTCAAGAGTTGCAAACTAAAGATAATGACATGATCAAAAGAATAAATCAGACCATTCATCTTTAGCAAACCAGGGAGGAGGTTTATAACAAAACATTGCAGAAGCATCACAGCATTAAAAAACTTTTTGACAGAAGAACCAAGGCTAGAAATTTCAATTTTGGGGACAAAGTTTTGAAGTGGGACTCAAGGAGGGAAGACAAGGGCAAGCATGGAAAATTTTACAACTTATGGCTTGGCCCTTACTCCATCTATTCAACTGCTGGTAATAATGCCTATTTCTTGCTAGAATTGAATGGAGCAGAATTGTTTGGGGGTCCTGTCAATGGCAGGATGCTTAAGCATTACTTATCTTGATCCATGTTATGTTATGAAAGCCTTTTTATATTTTTTCTCATTGTAAATACTTCACCCATCATTGCATTCAAAGTTATAAACATCAAAAATACAAAAACAAAGAAAGAAAAGAGGGCAGATTGTAAAAATAAGAAAGGTATAGCCCCATACCAAAAAAGAGAAACAAATCTGAAAGTGTGCAAGCTCAAATGCCACTCCTAAAGAACACACTTCTAGTTAGTCAAACAGCCTAATCTTAACTAATTAGTTTTAAATTTTCTACTGATAGGATAGTGAATTCGATTTGCCAAACTATTTAATCTTGGCTTATCAGTAGATAGTTTATGATAGAAATTAAAGGTTCAAACATGCACAAAATCTAAACCTAAGTTTCCAAAGAGAATGACTCAAATTTGTTTCAATTTTTTAGTCAAAAAATATGTAAATCTGGTTCCAATTAGCTAAAAATATGAACAAGTTGACAAAGGAAAGACAGCTCAAAACAAAAGTCAAAACAGAGCTGTAAAAAAGATGAAGGAAATGCTTTGAAATTTCAGATCTTAAGCCTTCCATTTTTTATTTAATTTTCTGCAAAATAATATCTATGTGTAGCTTGTTTCTATACCATAGATCAGCAACAAGTTAGACTGTTCAATCCTGACTTGTATGCTTTTGAATTTCTGTTTTAGAATTTAGTGAATAAAATCTGTTGGATAGTTTAATCCCAACAAGTAGTAGATTAGGTAGAGAATCATATGGGCTCAACTGTTTAATCTGAGTCCATGGAGAAACAAGGAGTAGAAATAGATTAGATTTCCTGCTTTCGAAAGAATAAAATGTTGCGAAAAGAGTTTTCCAATCCAAATTCACTCTAAAGAAGAAAAAATGTTAGATCTGTAGGATTGGGTAGGCAGAAAGCTTGTTGATGAAAGATCCATTGTTTTCATGGCTGCTAACCTGATTCCGGAACAAAAGAAGATCATCCCAGCAAAGGAAGGGCAGCCTAATGGATGAGGCACTGATCAGCCTCCCAGAGAATGCAAGTCTGAAGTTCTTGATGCCTTCAAGAAAGCACCATCCCCAAGTGGAGCCACTGTTAGCCACCTATAAAATTTGTTATACCAAAAGGTGGCTAAATCATTTTTCGAGCCTTCAAGAAACAAGTTTTATTGCTAAAAAATGTTATCTCTTGAAGACTCTTGAAGGCCCCATGCCTCTGTCCAAAATCTTCCCTACTATGCCCATTTTACACTCTAGAATTCTACTGATTTCATGAGAAGAAACTACTGCAAAATCACCTTTTTCCCTTTCCTCACTTGAAAAACTAACCTCCATTTTGCTCCCCTTTTTCCTCCATAAAACTCCTTTATTTGTATGATTCCCCTTCTTCCACTTATGAAAATCATTTTTACAAAGTTTAAAACTCGTTTTGAACTATATTGAAACCCCCAAAATCCTTCTAAACATCTTGAAAATGTCCTAAGAAACAAGTATTTTGACTATGGGTTTAAGCCCCTTTGGGCTAAATCCAAGCCATTTCCCCTCCATATGCCCCAGCGCTAGAACCAAGTGCTAAGGTCCTGAGCGCTTATCGCATTGGAGAAACTCACGGAGTGCATTTGTTTGTGTTTTAAACAAAACTCCGATGCCGATTAGCCCTCTTATATAAGCCCCGAGCCTATTATCATCCCATATAGACCAAGGCCTCGCAGTCGGGCGCCTATCCATTTCGTATATATAAAACCATCCCGACGCATAAAACCTTTGTTTTTATTAATTTTTTGGGTTTTTTACAGGGTTTGAAGAGTTTTCCGCCGGCGCATTTCTCAAAATATCTCCACTGTCGATCTGATCTACAGATTGACGGCCCACAGGTCCGAGGTTTGAACTGGGAGTTTAATGGACCAAAGTGAATAGGTAGTAGGGTTTTAACCCCGGTTTAACCTACGGTCACTCACTGTACAAAACCGGAGTAGTTTGATCGCACCGCCTTTGAGGGATAATCTGTATTTCCAATTCGATCACGATCAATGCCATAGGCCGACACGTGGCCGTAAGCAGTTTTGAAAATCCACTCTCATTGCGCGTTAAATGTCGACTGTGGACTCAGCGTGATATTGACGTACGTCGTCCGATCTGAGGCTGGCTCATCGGATGGTGATCACGCTCAAAAGAAGCTCGGGGAATAGACTAAGGTATGGTGTGGCCCATGGCCCACAATCAATCTCCCTAGTCCCCACAGCCACGACAGCATTCGGCAGTCCCTCGGAACCGGTGGTCCCAACGCCTAGTCAGCATACATGTCAGCGCACATGGTTATACAGATTGGTTTTATCAAAAGTTTTGAAGTCCGGATATATTATTTGGTAAGGGTGATTAAATGGTTTTTCTATTGTGCTGAAGAAAAAAGACGAAGGATGGGTTTCAATTCTCACACCTTCGGTTCTTTAAAAGGAAGCCATCCATGGGTTAAAATTTTCATGTCTCCTCAATGCTTCAAAGGCATTGATACCTCACAAGCCCTGCGCAGCACTGCACACCAACAGAACACAGTAAATGAATAAAAAATCAAAGAGTATCAATGTCAAAGACAGAATGCACCAGAATGGAATATTGAAGACAAATTTATGGGGGATTACGGCTAAGATTGATTATCAAAAGCCTAATCCTCCCAATTAAGACACAGTTAAAAGAAAATCATAAGTGTTTTATCCGACAGGAAAGCCTCCACTGCCATATCTGAGGCAAAGTGATTCCTCCCAGCTACCACAGTGCCACCTGTGCCTCAAAGCGTTCAAACAGAGGCCGAAGTTATTGATCAAGATCAGATATTTTCCTCAGTGCAGCCAAAGAGTTAATTCTGCAAATAAACTTAATGACAAAATATTAGCAGAGTTACTTTAACATAACACAGAGCCTCAAAAGTCAATAAGAGCTCCCACTGAGCTTAATCTTAAATGAAAAACATTAATACAGACGGAACACCTGTAAACTTCTTCATCGAGCCCCCCGAAGGCCGAGAAGCCTTTAAGACTGTATTAATTATCTTTGGAGATCTTTTATCAGATCTCACCTCCTCATTCTTCTATAAATACTACTGGAGAAGATGAGAGAGGGGTTGGTTGCTGAATTTTGAAATGTAATTGAGCTTGAGACTTCTACCTGTAAATAGTGTTCACTGGCTCTTGAAGCTCTGCTTGTGATAGATAAGTTAGTCTAGGAAGTGTAGATGATTACTAATCTAAAGCATTGGACTTAAAGCTGTAACTAGTTTGGAGCATCAATACAAGTTGATTTATGGGATCCTGGTCTATGTTGACGGTGATGTTATTTCTTATTGTAAATTGTTATTTTATTTCTGTTTGCACTATGTTCATCTTCTCTTATAAATAACAACATGCATAGAGTTAGGATCTACTGTATATCAGTACCCTTATCTGACTGAAAATCTTTATCTACATGTTTTCTTCCAATTTGTGTTATTTAGGAATGATTTAATTCAGCTATAAGCATAGGAATGCTAGTGTTCCCTCGTCCTATTGCCTTAGCTAATTTTTATTCTTAAATGTTATTTTCATTATATGTTAAGTAGAGATGAACTAAGGAAAATATGGTGTGCCCTGGTCCTAGTTTTATCCCCAAAGACTGTCTAAATGTTTCCCTTGGAATGTGTTGAAATCTGGCTAGTGTTGAAGCACTTACCAGATCTTAGGCCATTTTTTGTTATCTTTTTGTTTGTCTTAAAAGTTACTAAGTAGAGCAGAGCTAGGAGAGGATTTGTGGTGAGCACGACCCTCTAGTTTCTTCTCCAACAATTGCCTTCAAGTTTCCCTTTGTTTTAAAATGTTTTTCTATTGAAAGTGCATCAAAATCAGGCTAGTTTAGAAGTACTTACCTGATCTTAGATTACTTTTATGTCTTTCTTAAGTGTATGTCAAAATCAGGCTAGTTTAGAAGTACTTGCTTGATCTTGGGCTGCTCTTTGTTCTTCATTTGTTTAAATTCCCCTTCTTTTTGTGACACTTCATCCCTTAAAATCAAACGTTAAAGAGATCCTTAGACATATATGACTTGCCCCATGGACCACTCTTGCCTCTTGTTGTTTCAATTAAACCCTATTATGACTCCATAGCCTGATGGACTAAAACCTGCAATTATCTATCTTCTTGGCCAAAGCTTGTTCTATTTGCTTGCAACTTCACACCTTTGAAACTCCTTGCATTTGGAACTTTCCACCTCAAATAATAATCATGCTCAACCATCCAAAAACAAAACAAACCCTCGGCCTTCATAAATAGCCTAATATCATTACCCAAGACTTCAAAGACAAATCCATATTTGCACTTATTGGAGAGATCCCTCTCCGGATTTAGGAGGACTAGATCCTAGAATCCCAAAGTGGTTGAAATAATGTTGTTTCTGTGATTGGACTTTGCCAATATTTCTAATTACATATTCCTAACAGGGCATTTGGACCTATCGGAACCGCTTCACATTTGAAGGATTGCATATGGTATAGGACCACATTTTTTCTTCCATTGTCTCTACTTATAGACTCATTCATGATGATGATCATCCCACCACAGAAATGATATTACCCCTGAAATCATTGATCATACTCTCCCATGGGCATACTTTGATGGGGCATCCAACAATCATGGGTGCGGGGGTGGTGCGGTTTTATATATTACAGCCACTCATTTCTTCCACCTCAAAATGGGGCTGGGTCCGGGGACTAACAATTTTGCTGAACTCCGTAGCCTTCGGCTTCTTCTTCTTTTTTCCCGTGAACAAGGATGCAATAGACTGCAGATTTTTGGGGACTCAAAGGTTGTCATAAATTGGTTCAATTCACTCTCACAGTGCCATACACACACACTTTTATCATTATTAAGGGAGATTCATCTTCTAAAATGTTTTTTTGACATTATCACTGTCACTCATATTTACAAGTAGAGGAACCATGTGGCAGAAAAGATTTCCAAAGAAGCAGCAGAGTTAGTTTGGGGCAAGTGGCTCATTATTGAGCATGATGGGGAACAGGTGTTCCAATATTACTACATACCATTCATAGACGACATTCAGGATATGAGAGCAATCACTCCTTCACCGCAATTTTGACAACATCTCTTTTTGGTTTTTGTTATATCTTGTTGATAGACTTATTATCATCTCTATTTATAACGTCTGCTACCATGTTTTTTACTGTACATATTGTGACTAGATTAGAGTTTTTAGCACTGATACTTGCAGATTATCTGACTACTATTGGCCTCCTCGGAGATGACTTAGAACCATGAACATTGCTAGTTATTATATGTAAAATGTAACATGTAATTTTTCTTTTAATGAGAAATTACGAATTTTTTCCTGGGAAAAAAAAATATATATATATATAAACAATAAGTTAAAATATCAAAATTATCTATCTACAATATGAAATTTGAAGAAGAGAAATTATAGTGCTACAAAAAAGAACAAACTCTAGTGAGATTCATGTTGAAATTCAATGGAAGTTTAGGCATACAAAAAATTAACAAGGAATAATGAACATAAGGAACTTGAAGAAGATATTCAATATTACCTCTAGTTCACATAATATACTAGTGTTTGTTTCTTTTATAGAGATTCGAGTTTTTATTTGTTGGCATTATAATGTTTCATGGTTGTAGCTAGCTTGTGTTGGCATTGATGTCACCCTTGTGTTGGCCTTATGATGCATTGATTTATACCTTGTGATGGTTTATTTGATGCATTGATGTCAAATTTTGATGCCTTGTGATGATATATATGGTGCATTGATGTCAACCTTATGATGGTTTATATGTTGGCATTGATGTAAGATGATGGCATTGTTGTGGCTTGATGCTTGGACAAGTGTTAGTAATGTGTATGATCCATGTTGATGTGGATGGAAGTTAGGTCTTCATGTGCAGCATATCATCATGACTTGTTGCAATAGTGTGTTGGCCCTATGATAATGTTCTAGAGATGCTACAGTGTGTGTAGAATTGTTGTAGCTTGTGCAAGTGTCATAAGCGAGTAGATTACTTGTTGGTAATCATGTCAACTCTTGTTTGTTGGTTACTAGGTCAAATTGGCAGTAGCACTTTGGAGACATGTTTGTTCCATTTGCAAAGGTCTCATAGAGCTTAACAAAGGTTTGGAGGCATATACAGATGCTAGAAGAGATGTCCAAATAGTTAGCATAGGTTTAGAATTGAAGGTCCATTGATTTTCCCTAGACTTTGCCCTGGTCACTAGGAAATAATATTATGCATGCGGCTAGAGGTCCTTGGAAGTAGGGAAGCATGCCTATGCATGTAGCCATGGTCAATATTTCCCTTTGTTAGGGGTGCGACTACGGCTTAAAGCTAGATTTAGTCCACATTCCTCGTGCACATCAGGAGTATTTCGAATTGGTTGATCGTGGAAGCTTCGATATTAAAATTAGATAAGTTCAAATTAGTTAAATAAGTCCTCCAGTGGGTGTGAAAACCTTTAGTGCACAAGTAGATATGGTTATGGTCGTATTTTTTCAAGTTTGTGCAACTTTGATCCCAGTCCAAAAGTGAAATTCTCCCAACACATTATATAAACATCATTTTGGACCTGAGATATGGTTGGTGGAGTGAGAGTGTGAGTTAGAGAGCTGCATAATAGGAGAATACTTTAGACATACTAGAGTGCAAATATACATCAATGTATGAGTGCAGATGGCTACAAAGTGAGTAATATAAAGTGTTGTAGTGGAATGTTGAAGCAGTGTATCAGATTTGAGGTTGATGTAGTAGATATTGTTTGGAGAGAATGGTTTCTCGATGGTTATGTTGATGGATGTTTTGTTGCTACTATTTGATAGAGTTGAGAGAATATGCTTGTGTTGTCTTATTTTATTTGCAGATATTGTATTGATTTTGGGATTTGATTGCAGAATTGAATCCTGTTCAGAAGAGCACCTTGGATCTAGTTTGAAAATGTATGAAATTGAGGTCTGCATAGAGTATAGAAACAATGACTTCATGGAGTTGGAGCAATGATTTCGTAGTATCAGTACATTGGAAGCGATATCTACAAGGAGATTGGCCATGAACCAAGGAGATTGGAAATCATATTAGCCATCGATTAATTGTATATGAGGTCAAATCTCTTGGCTTATGAGTGTCAGTTGATCTATGTAAAAGACTTGTGTTTAACATAGTAGCGATTTAGAGCACCGCAACAACAAGTAGGGTGGTTTTTTGTCCCAAAGGGGTTTTCCACAAAATATCTTGTGCCTAATGTGTGATGATGTGATTGTGCCTTAATGTGTTTTTTATTGTTGCTCTCATGGTTTCCTGATTTAAATTCTTACATGGTTTATGATTATGTGATAATTTAATGTCTTTTTGGCTATTTGTGATTAGGAGATCATGTCCAAGTCGAAAAAATGCTCAAAAATGGTACTTCTCAGAATTGGTTTCAATCTGAACGAATGGAAAGGCCTCATCTCTAAGATTCTGGTGCCATGAACGAGACTCAAATCCGATGTCGTATGTGAAAGATATTAAAGTTTGAAGTTTCCCAATAACCTTCAAAATAAGACTTTTGAACAAAAGAAAATAGTCATTTTTCAAAAAAATTAGATGGCAACAAAAATTTATTTTATAATGTTTTGAGGGCCTATTACAAGGTGCCATGTGGCCTTCCTGGAGGCTACCACGTTGCCCCAGGCCTATGGTTCAAAGTCATGTGAAAATTTTTGTGGACAGGGTGGGTCGAACCCTCGACCCGACACCTCGGGCAGGGTCGACCCGACCACTACACCATAGGTGGGTTGGCTCATTCTTCACCAAACATAGATTATGTTGGCGAGTCAGGTCTTTAAAAGGCGGGCAGAACGTGCAGTCGTGCATGACTATTTGGGTCAAGTCGTCGTTTGTTTCAAACCGACGGAGTAAGGAGTTAAGCCCTCGAGGCTTGAGGCTGCAGGTTCCGCAACCAAGTGCCAGAACCAAGGGCTATGTAGAAATTTATATAACTGATATGTTATACATCGGAGATTCTCCTGATCACACACTATTTGACTTCATGCACAATACAGAATCTTTTCTACCATTGATCATTAATTGCAGAAATAAAAACAATCGCATGCGCACATTAAAACCATAAACATTCACACATATGAACACAATATTTATGGGAAAGATTAAAGCTGAAAACCCCCAACTATATGTATATTATATGTCATAGAGATCATGTAACAATCATCATACAAATCTCCTCACAAGCTCTCAATACAATCTCCAATTGCTACACACTAATCAGGTCTGTTCTAGCAAAAAACATGCTCCAATCTCTGCCACCTGCTAGCCTACCTCTACTGCGCAATCACTGCTGAAGAAATGATCTGAATGAACTCTAATTGGTCCAGCCTTTCTCATGCAATCCTCAATGGCATCTCCAACCATGTGTGGTGCAAACTCATACAACACTATAGTCACAACTGATAGTCACACTGCTCTTTCACCTACCTCTTCACTGGTCTCCACTGAAACTGTCCATGCACTGTAGTTAATTGATGTATTCTTTATTTGATTAATGATTTAATAATTAGTGAATTAATTATTTCCTCACCCTAGTGTATCAAACAGTTAAATGAATACGATAACCATTTATGTTCATATAGTTAAACTGAACAAACTCACATAACTACCTCAATAACTCCACCAAATATCATGAGTTCTATTTGAAGTGTATCCACATGCAATAGCTCCACTTAACCCCTGGGAATAGTAATTCCTTCTATCGGCTCTTGTGTTACATGCCTTTTCCACTTAACGTAAGTGTAGAGTGATGAGATAATTTTTATAGTCAAATATTATTAGGCTAAATAATATTCGGCCTTATCTATTTTAGGCTGGCAATCTTAAAAATGATTAATATTAAGTAAAATATAATTCCATCTATTTTCCAGCTTGACCCGACCATCCTACACGTAACGTCACGCAGCTCATAGAATATGATCGGCATATCTAAAATAAGACTTGCGCTGAAAAGTAACCTGGGGCCCACTTACTGAAGGCGACTTCTTTCCACTAAGCTCTGTCATCTTGTTGCATTCTAAACACTCCCTCTCCTTAAAGTGGGATTGTCCTTACCCAGATCTTTTGCCTACGTAGTATTAGATTTGCTCTTGGTGGCGCCTTGGTGGATATCAACATCACGATCCTCTGGAATGTGTAATGCCCATGATCTTCCATTACCTAAAATCTGATATGATGATACAGGATGTCAATGTGTTTGGATCTATCATGAAATACTGGATTAACTTGGGGTTTTGATAAACTTTGGGTTATCACAATATATCACGTGGGATCTAAAATGTGAGCAGTGCTTGGGCCAGATATAATCATATGGCTGTAAAACTTAAACTTGCATGCGATATGACATAATTTGAGCTTGAGTGCCACGGAATTCGTTAACTTCATCTTTGTGCAAGAAAATGATGTCGACCAGTCTAAAAATCCCTCAGGATGTGCTCTTTACGTCTCATTTGGCTCCACCTTGATATTAGTGTGTGCAGAAGCTTCATACATTAAAACCCCATCTGTACCATAAATCCACACATATCCCAATATTATTACTGAGATATCTCAATACACATGTTTGCCCACTTCCAAAATATCTTGGTAATGAAGCACTGCTGTAGTAGTTAATAGCGTAGCATATGTCAGGTCGTGTATTGACTAGATACATAAGCGACCCCACCAACTGTCGGTAAACAGTGGCATCCACTACCTCTACCGATGTAGCATCCTCTTTCCTCCATCCACCAGGAAGAGGAGTGTCGATAGGCTTGCATCCATGCATGTTGAACTTCTCCAGTATCTCCCGCACATACTTTCCTTGAGACACAAACAATCCATCACTGCACTGTCAAATTTCCAATCCTAGGAAATAATGAAGGAGGCCCAAGTCCTTCATCTCAAACTACTTTGCAAGGTCAGCCTTGCATGAGTGTATCAACAGTTCATCACCTGTCAGAATCAAATCATCTACAATTCTTTATGAAAATAACCTAGTTGCCAAAAGGAAACCATGAAAAAGCCTGAAATATTGTTGGGGTAAAACGGAGTTTGTTGTGCTATAGCAGCAAGTGAAGATAGCGTTGGAAATTAGGAGCTCCTCCATGACTCACAGCTGTAATATTCTTGCTTTTTCCAAATCTGTAAAAATATCAGAGTTAATGTTTGAAAAAGGTAAAACCTCCTTGACTGTTACTTCATTAATAAAATATCCCATGTAAGATAAAATAAATGGGTTTACCTCATGTGTTTAAGAACAATAATGATACAATGAGATAGAAAGGTGGGCGAAAATGAGAGAGAAAATTATACAAATCCGGTACCCAACATCTGCCCCCAACTGGTCTATCTGCATGTCCTCATATAGCTTGTCTTCTCCTCAAATATTTTTTGGGCTGACTATGACTGGCATGAAGATGTGTGAGATCATATTCTTCGGCCATTTCTATCCCATGGGGTTTGTAACCTTTCGTCTGAACAACATCCTTCCACCAGACTGGGTCAACGTTGTATGTAGGAGTATATTGCTCGACTGGCAACCAAATAAGGGAAACTGAAACCTCAGCCCCATCCATCTGACCCCACAGGTCTGAATGTATGCTACAAAACGTGGCATCCTCTCTAGAGTCTATGCAAAGTTAGGTTCTCCAAATGGTTCTCGTCCTCTGACAACTGAGGATGACACATCCACCTCCTCTGACAACTATCAATTGCTTCCTTACGGGACATTGTAATCTGTTTAACACAGAGGTCAGCACACCATTTCTGGGTTGTTAACATGTGTTCTCTATGCCCCTCAATCTGTAGGAAGGTAAAATTATTGTTATAAATATTTACTAACTGGCCATGCTCCTTCCTCATCATTAGAGACCTTATGACTTGGTTCTCCTCAAACGTATCATAGGCCTTTCTCCATTCAATCAGATTGATGGTGTAGGAGAAAAAATCTCTTAATTAATGTGCCCCGCGAATGGAACGAGGTTAAAAGACTAATCATACCTCAAGAAGTAACCATGCATGTAGAGCTCGCACATTAAGTGTTGTCCTATAATATCACGAATTTTCGAGATACTGAGAAATTGAATGGGGTCCTCAATCTCGTGGAAAATTTCCTTATATATACTCTCAAGAAAGAAGAAAAGAAATTGTTCCTGAAGGAATAAGGCATAGCTATGTGCAGGAGGTTTGTAGGCCATTACCTCTTCTCCTTATTTGATTGCAGAAACTGCACTTGTTCTTCCAATTCTTCTAGTCTGGCCTTTTGTTTAGCTTGCCTCAGCTGCGCCTTATCTAACTGATCTATGTATCCTGTTACGATCCCGGCAGCCTCTTCTCAAACCTGCATTGTCTCTTTCTTATGTCCATTCGCAACAGACTGCCACCTCTGAATCTCGGCGGCCAAGAAAAATTACCAGCCTTCAAACAATTGTTTAATCGCTCCAGTTTGTGTAGTTGTAGAGGAGACTTCAATTTTTGGCTTTACTGCCCTCCATTTGTAAACTTTTACCTTCTTTTTCAACCGGGAAACTTGTCTCTTGAACTCTCGAACCTCCCTCTTCAATCTCATCGTTTCATTGAATTGCAACTAATACATTTTCTTGAGAGGTAACCTTCTCTTCTCACTATGTTCAATCCATTCCTGTTTGACAAGAAATTCATTTTCTGAGCCTATAACAGGCTCAGGAGGTAGTGGAATGTTGCCGGTATTATCAGCTGGTTCTTCTGTTAGGTCTTTCTGGCTGGACTCCCTATATTCAGGAGCATATTCCTCTACATTTACCATAGGGAATCCTGCCGTCTGGTCAGCATTTCCATCGACCACTCTGTGTTCTGTTATTTCCATATGGATCCCATCTTCTTTGCGAGTCTCTAAGTGCTCCAACTGAGTTTTAACAATTAATGGGCCGATATTGGCCATTTCCTTTCCTAGGTTGACAAACTTAAGCACCGATGAGACAGTTATTTCCTCCATTAACCGTTGGGGTAACCGGAATCCCCTTGCCCCTCTAGGCATCATGGACTAGAACGGAGAGCAGGGACTAGCTTCATCATCCTTGTTTCCAGCTTGGGCCGAACTTTCATGCACTATTTCTTCAGTCGGGGTCGACGCCGGTTCTTGTGGCACAACTTCGATCCCGAGGGTTGTTTCCTTTATGTCCTCCTACCCTTTGTGCATTATTTCTCTTTTATCTTTTTGTTCTTCATGGATTGCTTCCTCTTCTGTGGTCGGCACTGGTTCTCGTGGAACAGTGCCGACTTCGCAGGTTGACTCTTCCCTGTTTCCCTATTCTAGCTGAATCGGGGGTGGTTCTTGTGTAGCACCCCCACTTATTTCAATATCCATATCTTATTGGGTAGGTGATGTTGTTCTTTGGAGAAAAACATCACTTTCCATCCCTCTATTTGATATTCCACTTCCTTGTTCTTCATTGAAAAAAGTTGACGATTGTATGACAGTCTCGACTTCATGCACTATATCCATAACTCCTTCATCTGTGGGTTCCTCAGGCGAGGCTGGTTCTTGTGTGGCAGACTTGACTGTCTCGCCAATTATCTCCTCTACTCTCACTTTTTTAGGTTCTTCTTGATCAACCTCCATTTCTACTTCTTGGGGTTCCTCCTAATCAACCTTCATTTCCATTACTTCGGGTTCCTCTTGATTAATTTTCTCTTATTGTTCTTCTTCTGCTAAACCAGCCGGAGAGACTGGTTCTTCTTCTCTAGCAGCAGTGACGGCTGCTATCTCTTCTTCTAATGATCCATAGAGTTCCGCCCAGGAGACTCAAAATCTGGCTGTTGCATGTATGACCAGAGAACGCACCAATCCATGATTGGAGAGCACTGTCAGCATCCGGCGCAAATGCCAAGCGGACTGTGCCATGTGCTGCAACTTTTTTAATAAAAATTAGGGCATGTTTAAGGAGTGCACCTGAACCTGTGGAAATAGAAGGTGAGTTCAAATTTTAAAATGATATTTAAACAGAGTTGTGGCCCAACCGTCACAAGTTATGTATTTCATTACAAAACCTGCGACTTTGTTCCATGGATACGGTACAGTCTTGCGCTCATGTCCTCTACCCAATTGGACGACGCTTTCTCCTACCTACAAGAACAATTCGAGAAACTCTAGGAGAGGAACTCTCCAAGCAAACCACTGTTTCCCTTATTGTCTCAGCCCGCTAAGTTCTGCAATTATTTCTTTTGTGACAGGAATTTCCAATCCTCTGACCCGCGAGAAATTCTCATCCAAAATAAGCACAAACTCCATTGTGATTTCCCTGTCAAACCCTTGCAATCTGTCAAAATAAGTATCCATCCTGCATTGACAAATATTTTCCATACCTCTGGATTGTTGCAGACCGAAGCTGTATTTTCAAGCTCATGCCGCACAGCTAGTCTGCCCATAATGTGGGGACTGTAACAACACTCTGGAACAACAGACCATTGGACGTATTGGTGGATACCAAATTTGGAAAAACAACATGGTGAAAATGAAGGGTAATAACAGTAAATACGGATGGTAATTCTCAGAAACCGAGAAAAATCATGAAAAATGATGGTAAGTGCAATGAATAGAATGGTAATTATTTCATATGAAATGGAAAGGACGTGTTATAGATCCCAATGCGTATTTAATGATTATACGGAGTATTGATAAGGATCATAGGGTGTACCACACACGGAATTGTAATAATGACTTATAAAATCATCATTACGCCGTCATTAAATTATGATGGCACCCCCCCAACTTAAAAGTTGTCGTCCACGGAATTAATGTGTTCACATGGGATATTTAATTAAATCAGTAAAATTCATGAGGAGGCGTACCTGGTGGCCTACCTGGACGAAGTGACGGTTGGTAGGATGACAATGCAGTAATGATGTGGTTGGAGTAATAGCAGTACGAGTAGCAACATCTGGAGTAACAGCAGTGTGAGTAACAACACCCTGAGTAACAACATTTGGAGTAACAGTAGTGCGAGTAGCAGCATCTAGAGTAACAACAGTTCGAGTAGAAGCATCCAGAGTAACAACATCTGGAGTAACATCAATGCGAGTAGCAGCATCTGTAGTAACAACAGTGCGAGTAGTAGCATCCGGGGTAACAGCATCTGGAGTAACAGTAGTGTGAGTAACAACATCTAGAGTAACAACAATGCGAGTAACAACATCCAGAGTAATAACATCTGGAGTAACAACAGTGAGAGTAGTAGAATACGGAGTAACAACATCTAGAGTAACAGCATCTGGAGTAACAATAGTGCGAGTAGCAGCATCTGGAGTAACATCATCTGGAGTAACAACAACATGAGTAGCAACAACCGAGTAACAACACCCTGAGTAGCAGTAACCGAGTAACAGCGTCATGAGTAGCAGCAACCGAGTAACAACATCATGAGTAGCAGCAATCGAGTAACAACATCATGAGTAGCAGTAACCAAGTAACAACATCATGAGTAGCAGCAACCGAGTAACAACATCATGGGTAGCAGCAACCAAGTAACAACATCATGAGTAGCAGCAATCGATACTTAGAAAAAATTTCTATTTTAAAAACATTACTCCTTAGTAGTAACTCCTACAAAAAGACAACAAAAATAAATAGTAACAATATAATTATTTATTATTTATTCTTTATTTTTATTTTTTATTTTTTTTTAGAGCAAGGATGCAGAGGAAGAGTTCTCTACGCGGATAACCTTCAAACCAGATTTCTCAGAGAGGTGTTTGATAAAAGCATCATTAGAGGCTGGGCGGTAGTATAATCTCAGGCAATGTCCATTTTCTATGAATGCAGCACGTGCATCATCAATTGTGACTAGCCTGACTGTTCTATTATCAAATATAGCGTCCACCTCGTAAGGTCCCATCCAACAAGTGCAAAGATTTCCCCTAAAATCCTTAAAACGGGAGTCATAAAGTAATGCCCAGTCTCCCCTATGAAACACCTTGTTTTTTATAAACTTATCGCGCCATTTCACTCTCTGCTGTTGAATAGCAGTAGTCCTCTGGACAACCATTGAACGGATTTCATCTAGTTCATTGAGTTGGGCCAATTGGTGTTTCTGGGCATCTGACAGATCCAAACCAACTTCAAGAGTTGTTCTGAGCGTATTGATTTCAAATTCTATTGGAACCAACGGGGATTTCCCATAAACCAACTCAAATCGTGAAAACCCAGTTGTGTTCCGCCATGTTTTTCTATACACCCAGAGAACTTCAGGAAGCTTCTGAGCCCAATCCCGATGATTGGATGCCACAATTTTTGTCAATATATTTTTCAATGTCTTGTTTGTGCTTTCTACTTGTCCATTCGCTTGGGGATGGTATGGAGATGTCACCTTGTGTTTGACCCCATATTTCTGCATAAGATTTGCTATCGTGCATGATGTAAATTGTGCTCCTCCATATGAAACAATCTCTCTTGGAGTACCATAATGAGAAAAAATTTCCTCAAATAGAAAATCTAAGGCCACCTTCTTTGTTTCTGTTGCAACAGCTTTGGCTTCTACCCAATTAGTCACATAATCAGTACAGACCATAATGTCAACCTTTTGCTAGGAGGGTGGGTTTAAGGGTCCAACAAAGTCAATAGCCCATTTCTCAAAAGGTTCGAGGACTACATGTGTCTGTAAAAGCATTTCATCAGCTCGACCGGGCTGCCCCATATGTTGGCAACTGTCACACCTCCTGACATAATTCTGCGCATCCCGAATGATAGAAGGCCAATAATATCCCACTTGTAGCACCTTATGGCCTGTTCTTTTGTCTGCAAAATTCCCTCTACAAGGGACATCATGGGCAGCCTTCAATACTTCATATATATCATCCTCAGATACACAACGCCGAATATTCTTATTAGTTCCTATATGAAAAAGGTACCCTACCATCCAAGAATATCGGGCACTGTGATGAATAATTTTTCGTTGTTCCTTGTATGAAAAATGATGAGGCACTTTCCCTGTAGCAAGATAGTTAGCAGTATCTGCATACCACGGAGGTTTAGTAGAAACTGTTGGGTATGTGTTATATTTTTTCCATGACTAAGCACGCGCAGGGGGGTAAGAGGGGGGCCGATAGCCCCCCTGGTCAGGGTCCGGGGCAGCACCCCGGTGTTTTGGTCCTTAATTTCTGGTGGGTAGTTCGCGCCCATGGTTTTGTGCATGGTTTTGCACATGGTTTTGGGGTACAATGGTTTTCGGCCCCTGGTATTTTGTAGATCCGGTCAAGGGAACTACAGTTATGTTCTAATCCAGGGTTGATGGATTGGGTTTTATGTATGCTTCGGCATGTATATATATGTGTTATAACACTAAAAGGAATATAATGAAAAATCAAGTTGGTCATCCTGATTTGGGATCCAGGGGAAAATCTATGTGTTTATCTGTTTTATGTTTTATGCTCTCGCTATTGTTTATTTTTTGTTATAAGATTCGTGTGTAGATAATTTCTGTTCAGGGTTAAAACCTACATTTGGTATCAGAGCTATTTCAGCTTCAAGGGGACACCTTTGCTGCTGAGGGTTTTTGCTAGGGCCTGAGGTAGACCCTGTTTAGTGGGAGATCTGCGAGATCGATTCTTGCGGTGAAAGAATATGGCGAGTGGTGGGAAGATAGAGATCGAGAAAATTAATGATAAGAGTTTTGAGTTATGGAAGCTCAAGATGGAGGATCTGCTGGTGGATAAAGATCAGTGGATCACGGTAGATCCAGGTACTAAACCAACGATAATGTTAGATGAAGACTGGAAGAAACTGGATCGGAAGGCTAAGAGCACAATACGGTTGTGTGTCTCAAATTCAGTATTGTTGGATGTATCTGGGGAAGCTACGGTGAAGAATTTGTTGGAAAAACTTGGGACTTTGTACCAATCTAAGTCTCTGGTGAATAAGTTTTTCTTGCGGAAAAAGCTGTATAACCTGAGGATGAAGGATGGAGACTCGGTGACAGAGCATATGAATGCCTTCAATACTGTGGTAAGTCAGATATCATCTGTTGATATTAAAATCTCAGATGAAGATAAGTGCATCAGTTTGGTGTGTTCTCTACTAGACTCGTGGGACAATCTAGTTATTGCAATAGGTAGCAATACAACTACCTTGAATTTTGATGACATTGTCTCAGCCTTGTTGTCGGAGGAAATGAGATGGATAAATATGGAGGGCCAGAATGGAGATGCCTTATCTGTACGAGGAAGGTCCCAAAACAGAAACAAGAATAAGGTTTCGAGTGGGAGATCCAAATCTAGAGGGAGATCTAAATCTCCTGGAAAGTTTGTAAAGGTATGTTGGAAATGCGGAAAGGAAGGGCACTAAGTACTGTAGATCTAAAGCTCCTGAGAAAGGAAAGGGATCTGATGATTCTTCTTCTGCAGAGGCAAAAACCACCTCGGATGAAGGTGGGGATGTGTATTTGGCTTCTTCTTCAAATACACTTGTAGATCATGATTCATGGTTGATTGACTCGGGTGCATCCTTTCACTTCACTCCCCATAGGGAGTGGTTCTGTGAGTATGAGAAATATGATGGCGGCGATGTATTCCTAGGGGTGACAGGAAGGCCAGAATCGTTGGACGTGGAATGTTCAAGCTGAAGCTGCAAGGTGGAAGGATTAGAACACTTCCTGGTGTTCTGCATATTCCTGCATTGGCAAGAAATATGATTTCTATAAGCAAGATGGATGATGCAGGTGTAAAAATAGTGCTCGAGAAAGATGCCTGCAAGATGGTTCGGGAGCACAGGTATTAATGTGGGGAGTACGGACTGGAACTCTGTACAAGCTACAAGGTAGCATTGTTATTGATGGGTGTAATAGTTCTATGGTTCCTGAAAGTGGAGCAGAAAGCCTAGCTGTCTCTAGAGAAAAACCATGTTATGGCATCAAAGGATTTGACATATTGGAGAGAAGGGCCTTTGGATACTGCATAGAAATGGTATGGTAGAAGGTATGTTTAATTGTTCTCTGGATTTCGATTTCTGTGAACATTGTGTATATGGGAAGCAAAATCGGGTGAGCTCTTCTCAAGTGCCAAGTGAGTGGCAAGCAAGATATTGTAAACTGTGCACAAGGATGTATGGATGTGTTTGGACCTCATGTTTATGGCCTCTTCATCAGAAAGTCTCCACACTATGTTTCATTCCATAGAAGACTTCTCAAGGAATACATGGATATATTTCTTGAGGAAGAAATCTCAAGTCTTTGAGATTTAAAGAATTAAGGCCTTGTGGAAAAACTGTATTCGCAGAAGAAGATAAAGGCTTCGAGGACAGATAATGGTGGGGAGTTTTGTAAGAAGGAATTTGAAGAGTTCTATAAGAAGTGTGGTATAGCACGGCAGAACACTACTCCATACACACCTGAGCAAAATGGAGTTGCAGAAATAATGAATAGAACACTGATGGAAAAGGCAAGAAGCATGCTCGCGGGTACCCCAAGTTAGGAGAAAAAGAATTATGGGTGAGTGTTAAAGGAGATCGCATGCTATCTAGTTGGGCGTATCACCTTCAATGCTGTTGGAGGATAAGACTCCACATGAGGCATGGACGAGTAAGAAACCTCTCTCTTTCACATCTAAGGGTATTTGGATGATGCATATGTACATGTTCCAGAGGAGAAAAGGACCAAGTTGGATAATAAATCTAAAAGGTGCATCTTTATTGGGTATAAGGATGGTTTAAAAGGTTACAAGCTTTGGAACCTGGAAATAAGGAAGGTTGTGTACAGCCGAGATGTGGTGTTTAGAGAGGTGAAAGATGTTGTTAAACATGAAATCATACCAAAGGAACCCGAGAAGATAGAGTTTGAGCTAAAGGAGTATGAATCAAACTCTACAGCAAAAGAAGATTCAGAAGAGGAAGAGCCACAAACTCCAGCTTTGAGAAGATCAGTTCGAGAAAGAAGGCAACCAAAAAGGTATAGTCCATCTGCTTTCTGTTCAGGTTTTTCCTTAACTATAACTGATGATGATCCTAGAACTGTCAAGGAGGCAGTAGATTCAGAGGATGGAAAACTCTGGAAGGAGGGCATGGTTGATGAAATGACATCCTTGCACAAAAATGAGGCATGGGATCTGGTGGAGTTTCTGACTGGAAGGAAGCCCATCGGGAGCAAATGGTTGTTTAAGAAGAAGATGAATGTAGAAGGCAAGGTGGAGAAATACAAAGCTCGGTTGGTAGCAAAAGGTTATTCCTGTATGAAGGATCTTGGTGCTGCAAACTATATTTTGGGCATGGCAATTAAGAGAGATCGTGCAAAGAGGAAGCTCTGGTTAAACCAGAGGAAGTATGTCGAGACTATATTGCAGAGGTTCAATATGCAGGATAGTAAACCGGTGAGTGTTCCTATTCCTGTAGGTGCAAAGCTTTCTGCTGAACAGTGTCCCAAGACACAAGAAGAAGAGGAGGATATGTCCCGTGTTCCATATGCAAGTGCAGTGGGTAGCCTGATGTATGCAATGGTCTGTACTAGACCAGACATTGCACATGCAGTGGGAGTATTGAGCAGGTTTATGTCAAACTCAGGGAAGGAGCATTGGACAGTAGTGAAGCGGGTTTTCAGATATTTACGTGGCACTAGTGATTATGGCTTGTGCTACCAGGGAAGACCAGGATTGGAAAGAATGTTGGACATTCGTGGTTTTGTTGATGCAAACTGGGCTGGAGATCTGGACCAAAGAAGATCTACAAGTGGGTATGTGTTTAGCCTATTTGGAGGCGCAGTCAGTTGGATGAGTAAAAGACAGTCTGTAGTGGCTCTTTTAACTACAGAGGCAGAATACATAGCAGCCACTCATGCAAGCAAGGAAGCAGTTTGGCTGCAAAGATTGTGTTCAAGTATGGGGTTGGTACAGCAAGCTATAAGGATAGACTGTGATAGCCAAAGTGCAATTTTCTTGGCTAAGAACCCTGCTTATCATTCAAAAACAAAGCACATTGATGTTCAATATCACTTTGTTAGAGATATGGTTGAGGCTAAAAGGGTGTTGCTGGTAAAGGTGGACACTTTGAAGAATGTTGCAGATGCATTGATGAAGTCTGTGAGCACTCAAAAGTTCTCTTGGTGTAGAGAAACAATGGGTGTTGAAGAATTGGGCCAATGACTAAGCTCTCTTGTGGCCCCCCGCAGAAAGAAAACAACAAGTGGGAGAATGTTGGGTATGTGTTTTGGTCCTTAATTTCTGGTGGGTAGTCCATGCCCATGGTTTTGTGCATGGTTTTTCACATGGTTTTGGGATACGCTGGTTTTCGGCCCCTGGTATTTTGTAGATCCGGTCAAGGGAACTACAGTTATGTTCTAATCCAGGGTTTATGGATTTGGGTTTATGTATGCTTCGGCATGTATATATATGTGTTGTAACACTAAAAGGAATATAATGAAAAATCAAGCTGGTCGTCCCGATTTGGGATCCAGGGGAAAATCTCTGTGTTTATCTGTTTTATGTTTTATGCTCTCGCTATTGTTTATTTTTTGTTATAATATTCGTGTGTAGATAATTTCTATTCAGGGTTAAAACCTACAGAAACTGCAAAAAGATGCTCATCAAGAAAACTATCTTGTATAGGTGTGCATTCGTCATTGTTGCCATTCTAGATAGGAAATCAACAACTACATTATCTTTTCCTGGTTTGTCTATTATTGTAATATCAAATTCTTGAAGAAATAGCAACCATCTTGTAATACGACCAGGAGTGATAGGTTTATTCATCAAATACCTGATTGATGCATGATCAATATGTACAAAAGTAGGATACTGGTGATGTAGTGCCAGAACTTGTTGATAGTATAAATGATAGCTAGGAATTATTTTTCTGTCACTGTGTAATTCATTTTAGTAGGAACTAAATTCTTTCTGACATAATAAATTGCATACGGTGTTTTTTCTACATGCTGTCCTAAAACAACTCCTACTGTTGTTTGATAAGCATCAGCATGTATGTGAAATGGTAATGCCCAATCAGGTCCTCGAAGAATTGGAGCTTTTTAAATTAGTCCCTTTTTTTGTGAAAGCTGCTTCACATTCTTCAGCCCACAAGAATTATGCATCTTTCGTTAGCAATTGAAAAAGTGGATGTGCCATCTTAGCAAAATTTTCTATAGAGCATCTGTAATAACCAGCACAACCAATAAAGCTACATACCTATGTGGGTGTCTTTGGTACTAGGAAGTGTACTATTACCTCTACTTTGGCCAGATTAACTCGAATTTCGACAGCTTAGAGCAAATGTCCCAATACTATCCCTTCTTCCCTCATCATATGGCATTTGGTTGTACTCAAAGATACATGGGTCTGCTTACATATTTTGAGTACTTTCTCCAGATTTTCCAATCCCTCTTCAAATGAGTTTCCATATGGAGTAAAATCATCCATATATATTTCAACACTATCATCGACCAAATCAGAAAAGATTCCTATAATTGACCTTTGGAAGGTAGTAGGAGCATTACACAAGCCAAATGGGAGGACCTTGTATGCAAAGGTCCCCTAGGGGCATGTGAAAGTTGTTTTATCCTGGTCTTTCGGGGATATCTGGATCTGGTTATATCCACTGAATCCTTCTAGGAAGGAAAATAACTTCTTCCCAGCCAAGGTGTCTAGGACTTGGTCAATGAATGGCAAAGGGAAATGGTATTTTGAGTTGCCTTGTTTAGCTCCCTGTAATCTAGACAGATCCGCCACTTACCATTCTTTTTAGGAACAATAACTAGCGGGGATACCCATTGGTTATCTGAGATGGGGTAAATGAAACCTACATCCAATAATTTTTGTAATTCTTCTTTGACAATGTTCTTTAGAGTAGGATTCATTCTTCGTTGGGGCAGTCTTACAGGGTGGCAATATTCCTTAATATAAATATGATGAGTACATAAATAAGCAAGGATCCCCTTCATGCCGATATAATCCCAGGAAAAAGCTTTATGATGATATTGAAGGACTTTTAAGAGTTGTTTTGTCTAGGATTTAGACAGATTAGGGTTGATATTGAGTGTTTTCCCTGGTTCAATCTCAATTGGAATACTATCATGGGATGATATTATAGGAATGTCTTCAATTTCATCTTCTGGTTCAATGTTTTCCTGTGTTTCACAGCTCATGGTAGATTCTAAAATTTGACAAGTTGAATTGGAAACATAACTGGGATCATTAATAATAGTGTTGATGGCATCGTCCTCGGTTTCTGTTTTGAATTGAAGGGCCTGCCTAATAGTGAGGATTGGTCTAACTTCTTCATTTTCAGGTTCAGGATCTTCTATTGGTAGAGGTTTCTGATTGGTTAATAATTGTTCCGATGGGCTAGGTTTTGCAGGAGGGTTGAGGGTAAGATTCTTTGTAATCATCCCATTTGATATGATCATATGCCCAGATTGGCACCCTATGTAGGCGTCTGCAGTTGTGACCTAAGGTATTCCTAAGATCAATGGATGACCACCAACTGAAGATTGAGTTTGTAATACAAGGAGGACCACAAGGTAATGCCATGAATCCATCGAAATGGTCACATTTTCCAATTTCCCTATCGGTTTAATTGTAGACATGTCTGCTAGTTCCAGGATAGTAGGGGTTGGCTCAATGTGTCTGAGACCTAATGCATTCATTGTTTCGGAGGTAATAATGTTGAAGGTAGCTCCCAAATCTACCAGTACGTTTGGGATTTCAACCCCTTTGATTTATACTATTAGAATTGGGTTTCCTGGGTCTCCATATTTCACAGGCATGATCCTTCCTAACATGATGTCAGATAGTCTACCCATCACATGAATGGTTAATGGATCCCTAGGTTTCTTCCTTGGTTTCTTAGAGCTGTAATATTTGAGAGTTTTTGCATATATAGGTACATCCCTCATAGCCTGTAGTAGGGGTATTTTGACAAAGAGATTTTGCAATTCCCCCAAGAAATCAAACTCTACTTGAGGGTTTGGTTTATTCAAGGTCGGACTTTCAGGATATGGTGGAGAAGTTGGATGACCCTGATTAAGAACAGATTGGGAAGGTATCTGATTTGTTATGTTTTGGTCTGGTTTATCCCCAACTGTCCTCTATTCTAGTTCTGTAACTTCACTGTTAATTTGTTCTATAATAATAGGTGAAGTGGGAGCATTTACTACCCGCCCAGATCGTAAGTTTATTTCATTAAGTCCTGCGGTGGAAATGCTATAAGATGGGAGGTTAAGAGTATCTGTTTTTTGGAATCCTTTATTATTAGGATTCAGATTGGGCTAGATAGGAAGCTGGGGTCGAAGGGTTGGATTGCCAGGAGGTACATTAGATGGAAATTGAAGTTGATATTGAGGCATAGATTGGGGAAATTGCGCAGTAGGAGAGGGTCCATGTCAATTCTGATTCCATGAAGGATTCGAACTAGCCTGGGGAACCCATTGTTGATAAGGGGGATATTGATATTGAGACCACATAGATGAAAAAGGTGCAGACTGGGGACCCATATTAAAATTATTAAAATACTGGGATGGGTCCTGAAAAATACCTAGATTCATAGATGGTGGTCGAGGTTGCCATGGCTTTTTCGGCCCCATGAAGTACAGCTAGTCTACCACATTTTCTTCACTTGCCCCTTGAAAAATTGCCTTCAGTCCAGGCAAGGAAGGACACAAGCTGGTCGCATGACTCTGTTCGCAGATCGCGCAAGATTCTACTGTGTTTAATGGGCATTCTTTCAGGGGATGCTTCTTTCTACACTGTGGAATGAATATGGCCATAGTCTTTTCCAACTCCATATGTTTCTTTTTTTCTTTTAGAGTGTCCATCTGGGCAGATAATGTGCTCAGGAAATCAATCCTTAGATTATCCAGTAGGTTTCCAGTTTTTTCCTTTGTAACCCCTCCACCAGAAGTCTTCAATGGCCAAATTCCTTGTCCGCTCCTTGCAGCCCCTCGTGAACACTAAATGCAATAGTCGCAGATTGTGTCTAAGTCTTCTTTTGAAATATCCCCCTTTCCTACTATGTTCAGAAGTTGCAAAGAATATTCCCTAAGCGTCCAGAGAAGAATGATCTTCAGAATATCCTTATCCCAGTCATTATGGCCTGATCTCTGCAATATATATTTGAATCGTTCCACACAGTCTTCCATGTTCTCATCCTCTTTCTGTACAAACTTAAATATTTGCTCATTAATGTCACGAGATTTACAGTAATCTTGATATTTATCCAAAAAGGCTTCTTTCATCCCCTCTCATGAGTTAATAGTTCTCCCTCCTAAACCCATGAACCATCGCAAGGTTGTTCCTTTTAGGGTGGCAGGAAATATTTTTAGTTTCTGAGCATCAGAGATATAATCATACCCTCGACAAACAATGTCAAATTCGAAGAGGAATGTATCAGGGTCTTTCGAAGAAAGCCCATGAAAATTAGGTAAAGATGTTAAAGGGATGGGCTTCATCAGTGCATCACCTATAATGTTTCCAATTGGAAAATCAATAGAAGAACTTGCAGGTGCCATAAATTTCCTCCAATACTCACCTGGGATTTCAACTGGTTCTGCGACTGGTACTTAGGGTGATTCAACTGTAGGAGGTTTCACCATACTCCGCTGGTCTCTTAGCGACGCAAAATCCTTCAGGAACTCTCTTTCCGAATCAAAATTTCTTAATTCAACTGTAGAGGCTTCATAGCACTCCCTTGGTCTCGTGGTGATGAAAACCATTTTGGAGGTTCTTCTTCCCAATTGAAATTTCTCAGTTCTTCTGACCCTATGCTTGCTATTTCTTCCCCTTCTACTGACAGTAGGGATTGCTCCTCCACAAATACCTTATTTATTTCTTCTTCCACCGTCGAAATAATTTCCTCTTGTACCATGGCTAGAGCTGGTTGTTCAACCGACTACCCTTTGGACCTCGTCTGAACCCTTACCATAACAGCAGCATGAGAGGATGCTTCAGATTTATCCTTTTCGATGATCTCCTGAATATACATCTTCCTTCCCAGATCCTTTCCTTTCTTTGGGGGTCTTCCTCTACCCCTCTTATTCAAATCTTTGTTCATACAATTGGTGAGAAGAATTCATCAAAATAGTAAAATTTCTCAGGACTCGGAGCAGGACAGATAGCTTCCTCCCCAGGATGAGAGAGTAGGTTAAAAATAGAAAATCGAATAAAATAAAAAGAAAATCAAAGTTCAGGACCTGAATTAGGGTAATCAAATACCCTCCTCAGGATGAGAAGTTGGTCCTTTCAGAAAATAATAAAAAAGTTAAAAAAAAATTGAAAACTATGCCCAAGACTTAGAGCAGGGTAACAATACCCTCCCTAAGACGAGAGATCGGTCTTAACAAAAGAAAAAAAAGTAAGGAAAAACAACACACTATGCTCAGGACTTGGAGCAGGGTAATAGATGCCATCCCCAAGACGAGAGATCAATTTTAAAGAAAACAATAAAAAGCAGAAAAACACAGAACACTACGCTCAGGACTTGAATTAGGGTAATAAATTCCCTCCCCAAGACGAGAGATTGACCCTTAGATCAATTGCAGATCGTGTTCTTGCACCTTGTTAGCCTTCCCCGGAAACGATGCCAAAATATTGGTGTCCAGATGTGAACAATATTCAAACCCTTTTTCCACATAAATTATCAACCCGAGAGCATTAGTTATTTCAAGACTAACACACACAATATATGCAAGACGAATCACATAACCTGCTATTAGATCACAGGCTTAAATCAATGAAAACACAGACTACTTTAACAAAAATTAAAATGGATTGAAGAATTAAAAAGGAATTCACAAAAATTAAAAGATTATACTGGAACAACAGTAACAAAAAAAAACTAAAACATGAGATCAATAAAAAGAAAGGTAACGCAGCACCTGATCAGAAGAGTAGGCCCAACTCTCTAATCAGGGCTATGGCAACTCACGAATTACAGGTAAAACAACAGAGTATTGTGCATTCGATTAATTTCAAAATACTTTGTTACAAAATCTGCATATTCTTTTCTTAACCCCGATTCACAGCCTGTAGGCCCTCTTTATACAACTATTTAGGAAATCGCATATTTCCTCTAACAACTACGTATCTACAATTATACAATTCGTTACAACAACAACCTAGTTTCCAAAAGGAAACCATGAAAAAGCCTGAAATATTGCTGGGGTGAAACAGAGTCTGTTGCGCTGTAGCAGCAAGTGAAGATAGCGCTGGATATTAGGAGCTGCTCCATGACTCACAGCTGTAATCTTCCTGCTTTTGCCAAATCTGTAAAAATATCGGAGTTAATGTTTGAAAAAGGTAAAACCTCCATGACTATTACTTCATTAATAAAATATCCCATGTAAGATAAAATAAAGGGGTTTACCTCATGTGTTTAAGAACAATAATGATACAAAGAGATAGAAAGGTGGGCGAAAATGGGAGAGAAAAGTATACAAATCCGGTACCCAACACATAGCTCGTTAGAAAGATCTATCCAAGGAGTACAACTTTTGGTGTGAGAAACATCATTCCATGGACCGATGTTGCTCCAAGTTTTCCAAAAAAACATCATTTAGGGCCTCAAAATGGCTCCGGAAGTTCAGGACCTGAAAAACTGCTAAAAATTATAAGTTGTGCCGAAATTAAAAAACTAAAAGAACCGATGGTGGGGGTTCAAATGGAATAGGCGGATAGCCACCAATATCCACGTGTCTCATTAGGGCCTCCAAATGGCTCCGAAAGTTCAGGAACCGACAACCTACTAAAAATAGTAAGTTGTGCTGAAAGTGAAAAACTGAAAGAACTGGTGGTGTGGGTCCAAATGGAATAGGTGGGTGGCCACCAATTTCCACCTGGATCAAAATTTGTTTTCACACAACAAAATGTTATCTATTTAATATGTATCTTATTATTTGTTTCGCGTTTAATCCTTTTCATTGTCATTCCATTCCATATTCCTTGTGCATGAATGTTGGCTCTGCAAGATTAAAATAATTTTGGGTTCACTACTATACACGTCGGGCCATTTGTCTTAATGAAGCATGTCTAGAAATATTGACTTCGCAGTGTCTTAATGAAACAATACAGACCATAACGCAACTAAGAATACTAAATTAAACAAATAAATATCAAATATAGTGTTAGCCATCAGTATTTTTTACATGTTAGTGATGACTATATCTTCAGCTGAGTTTTCTAGAAACTGATTTCCTTATGTCAATATGTCATCCAGAAAACCCTCCCAAAACTTTTTTCGCCTTTCTACCTATTCATTCCAAGCTAGGATTGAGAAAAATGGCCATCACAAGCTAGGCCAGGGCGGCTACTTGAAATTAGCTGCAAGAATTATAATTAAGTAGCTAAACATCTTATAATTAATTGTATCGCCTTCCAACATTTTTGTAATCCTATCAAATATGATTAAAAATACACAATAATATGTAATGTAGGGTGATGACTTCAGAACAGAAACTACAGAGGAAGATAAAAATATCGCTTTCCGTTTCGGCTATCAAGCTGTAGTTGAACGTCGCAGAAGCTTGGGGCAGGTCCCAAGATCCAGAATGCCTGATAAGGTAAAACATTAACCTTTCAATATTTTTGTTTTCTTCCATAAATTTAATGTCTAGCAAATTTTTTTAAATCAGGGGAGCAGCACTATTGACGAGGCAAATAACCCAGTTTTAGAGCCAGATGTAGATGATCCTCATGTGCAACCTAATCATTGTAGTGGGGACCAGGCCGACAATGCTACTATCAGTGAGGGCCGTGACGATAATTAATTTCCACTTATAATTTTTTTTAATTATACCTTGATGGTTGTCCTTATAACATTTTTTGTTTAAATGACAGAAAATGTTTCCCTTGAGGATCTTACCACCATAGAGGAAGACAGGGCAACAGTCCCAACGTCGAAAACTGGTGCACCAGGTAAATAATCTCATTGCAATTTTTTTTATTAATATTACCGAAATAGTTCAATGATATTTAAAAACTGACAATTAAAATTTAATATTATCTGTTTTTGTAGGCAATGCCCCATCACTGGATGAGACCAGACATCATGACAACGCAACTAGGTCAGCGGCGACAACTGGTGCACCAGGTAAATAATCTCATTGCAATTTTTTTATTAATATTACCAAACTAGTTCAATGATATTTAAAAACTGATAATTAAAATTTAATATTATATGTTTTTGTAGGCGATGCCCCATCACTGGATGAGACCAGACATCGTGACAACGCAACTAGGTCAGCGGCGACAACTGGTGCACCAGGTAAATAATCTCATTGCAATTTTCTTTATTAATATTACTGAACTAGTTCAATGATATTTAAAAACTGACAATTAAAATTTAATATTATCGGTTTTTGTAGGCGATGCCCCATCACTGGATGAGACCCGACATCGTGACAACGCAACTAGGTCAGCGGCGACAACTAGTGCACCAGGTAAATAATCTCATTGCAATTTTTTTTATTAATATTATCGAACTGGTTCAATGATATTTAAAAACTAACAATTAAAATTTAATATTATCTGTTTTTGTAGGCGATGCCCCGTCACTGGATGAGACCAGACATCGTGACAATGCAACTAGGTCAGCGACAACAACTGGTGCACCAGGTAAAAATCTCATTGCAATTTTTTTTATTAATATTACCGATCTAGTTCAATGATATTTAAAAACTGACAATTAAAATTTAATATTATCTGTTTTTGTAGGCGATGCCCCGTCACTGGTTGAGCCCAGACATCATGAATACGCAACTAGGTCAGCAGTGCGGGTCAAAAGGCACGAAACAGGAGTAGAGCACGATGATATTGATGATGTAATTAGGAGCTTTAGAAATAGGAAGAAGAAAAAGAAAATTTGATAATGTAAAATATTGTATTATTATAAGACAAATGTTACCATACTTGGAACATTTTTTGCGTTATATAAAAAACTCATTTATCATACTATTTTTATGTTAAGCATTAATTTCAATGTTTCCTTGCATACTTTTTATTGAATTGTTTTTTTATTAGTTATTGAATATTTTTTTTTATGCTCATGAAAGTAAAAAATGAAATATAGATTGGGTATTGGGGAATTGAGAGTGATGTGAGGGGGGCGGGGAGGGGCCATAAGAGCTTCCACCTTCACGTGGTTGGCCTTGTTTAGTAGAGAATAATTTATTGGAGCGATTTAATCTTGGAGCAAACCACCCTCGATCCAGTGTAGCAACAAAAAAGTCACTGTTGACTTAGTTGCTACTCTTTCATATCGTGGGAGGCTTGTTCCAAGTTCATGCGACTCCAATAAATTGTTCTTGAAATGAAGAGGAGCTTATTCAAGTATGTTTTGACATTTTCAACATATATTCTAACATTATCATAAGAATGCATCTTAGAGTAAAAAATACTACATCAATTACTTGTATTTATTGTATAGATAATGATGGATTTTGATTGACTTGGCAGTGTAGGTACAAATCCTCTTGCATCATGAGCAATACAACTTGTCAACCAGGGTCATGTCCAGGATATTTTTTCTTGTGCGCTTGACCATGTTTGTAATGTCACATTTTGTAAGTTCCTTTACAGTTCATAATTCAATATTAAGCTTGTTCATGATTATTATCTAGGTTTTTTGTATGTGTTTTTTCATCTATTTGATTGTAAGCAACTCTGCATGTTTCCTGTTGTTCACTATGATTTCTCTCATTGCCACTCCCAGGATGAATCTAAATTTATTGTTACATAGGTTACTTTATTGTTACTATGATTTCTCCATTTACGATTTCATAGGTTACATCATGTAAAGTTGTCAATCTCAGGTTGGTGATGAGCTTTAGTTCTCCAGATTTGGGGATTTTCTAATATTTTCTCCCTCGTGTCATTCCTGCATCACCTCATTGTTTGAGCATGCCAATTTTCTACTACTTGTACCAATTGGCACATGTCAATCTCTGAGTGGTGCCACATTTCACCTATTTTCAGTGAGAGTTTAGGGTTTCTCTAACATAGCTTCAGAAATCCGATTCAGTGCCTGCTTGAATATTGTCACATAATACTCATGGTTTGGATTGATGAGCATGTTATGAATGGTTGGTTTATTCATAAGAACCACCCATATAGTAATCTTGAGATATTTCAGAAGGTTTCTCGGGTTTCCTTTTTCACCGTTTCTAGTGGGTGGGATGGTGTGGGGTGATCAATCAATACTGGTGCTCTTGTAGTAGGGAATTTGTTTTTGGGGATATAAAGGAGCATTTGATGTAGATATCCCATTGGATGCATTCATAGATGGGCACGAGAGGTCAAGAATTTAAATTTAAAATATGCAACCTCTAGCATGGCAACCTGAAGGCCGCGAGAGACACTGGTTAAAGATTGTTTTGTGTTGGCCTTAATATAGTCGTGATTTATTTCTATTATCTTAATGCAAATATATATTCCGGTCTCATTAAAATGAGGATTGTGGTTGTATTTCTCTTTGGTTGTTTCTCTCTTAATGCTCCAGAAGTTGCCAAAAGTTGCGATAGTTGTTTAGTTTGCCTGTTACAACTTAAAAGTGGTTTTTAGCAATGGGAGTCATGTTTTTTAAGGTTCATACTAATATGAAGATCTTGTAATTCTATATTCAGCATAAGAGAAGATGGCCTCTGCTTTGGGCAATATGACAACAATTGCCACATCTACCTCATTGGGTAATAATGGAAAGGGGAAGAAGTTGGGTGCAATGTTTGATAATTATGGCAGAAAATTGTCTTCTCTTTCAGTTTTTTCACCCATTTCCTTTAATCGCTCAAGTAGAAGAGGGACTCTGAGATTACGTGACAGAGAGAAGGTAGTTAATACAAGAGCTATGGAAAAGGAGTTGTACTTCAACAAGGATGGCTCAGTGACAAAAAAATTGCAGGCCAGAGAAAAAATTATGTTTAAAGGAAGGTCACCTACATGTGAAACTTCACTGCAGTGGATCTTTCCTTGTCCACTTATATTCGATTTTAATGTGTTATTTTAATTTTTCATGGAGGGTTTTTTTGGCATATGGTCTGGCATTCAATTGCACACTTACTAAAAGCATTGTCAATTTGTCTTGCAGGCGGTGTGAATAAACTTGCTGATCTTGTTGGAGTCACCCTTGGGGCAAAGGGAAAAATGTTGTCTTGGAGAGCAAGCATGGTTCTCCGAAAATAGTTAATGATGGTGTGATAGTAGCTAAGGAGGTACTTTGTAGATGTGTGCTCTGGTTTTCTTTTTAACGTTGCATTAGTTCCCCCTCTTAAATGTCTTACATTTGGTAGGCATAATTTGAAAACTCAAAGGTGAAAGGAAACATATTTGTTACCCAGTGGTCTACTTGGCCTATGGACTAGCCAAATTAGAGTAATGCATAAAGCTTTTCACAACAATAAAAGGAAAGCGTTATGGCTGAGTCAAATTTTATTGTTATTGACAGTGTAATGAAATGTATATCAATGCTATGGTTTTGG